>JAODLM010000431.1:0-82478 GCA_036937905.1 Salvia rosmarinus
TGGTTTCATCTGGAACTGGTAAGTTCATGAAGCAAGGTGAGTTTTGAGTTGCCACGGTATATTACCATTCGTCATGGAAGAAACACTTTATAAAGCAGTGATATAGTATAAAGCATAAAATTATTTTGCGATGGAACAAGTTTCTAGCTGTGTTGTGCTGCATGCTTGTTCTTACAGGAAAATGATCTCGACTTCTAGCTTGTCTTGATTAATCACTCATCTCAACTGTTTATTGAACAGTTTCTGATTCAGTTGTGATCATATTTTGAATACCTCTAAAATGTACAACTTTGTATACCCCATACTAGACATCAAGTAATCTTTTGAACCTCAAAAGAAACCTCATAAGACTGAGGACAGAAAGTCAGAAAAGCAACAAATGGCACTGCTGAACCCAAAAAGTGAAGCTTGGAATACTTGTCTTGCAACACACATACTCGTCTTTGCTATCTGCTGTCTCGTTGGTAGAATATTTTCAGACACAAACTCATTCACTTTTACTGTATGAAAAGGGTCATAGATACACAGTATGTCAACGCGTGTTTATTTCATTGTAACCAATAAATTAAGATTGGTTTTGGTTCTAACCGTCCAAGAATATGGATCCGGACCGATCCGACCATCAAATTATGGATCCGACCGGATATTACCCATTGGGCCACTAAGTTACCATTGGGCCAGTTACACACTTACACTTACCCAAATCTCTTATTCCCATTTTCCATTCCCGTCGAAACCTAAATCCTCAATTCTTCTCTCAAACTTTTACTTTCTTTCTCACAAATCCCCAATTTTCTCACAATTGAGTTATCCATGATTTCGAAGGAGGAAGAGGCATTTGTCAGAGAGAATTGTATTAGGAACGTAAGAGGAAACGTGTTTGAGATAGAAAATGATTTTGGGCTCCATTAACGTTTGATGATTGTTATACTTTCTCAAAGGGTGGCGATATCAATTAGAGGCATTTGCCTTCTTCTGTCTCCCTCTCTCTCTCTATATCTATCTCTGTTTTGTTGTTGTTCCCAGGTTGGTGACTTTTTTTTCTTATTTTAAGGGTTCATGTTTTAATGAAGAATGGCTTCGTTCTTGCTGATTTTCTGCTAATATTGTATTTGATTGACAGTGATGCTTGATTGTGTTTCATGTGCCTTGTTTTTATGTGTTTCTTTCATTTACGTATGTATACATTCTACTGCCAATCGAGTGCAAAGACATAATATTCGAACACTCAGTTACTCGAATTCATGAGTTATAAATGCTTTTAGAATGATATTTGGTATCTCCAAAATCTGTAAAATGCTCTAAAAAATGGAAATATAATGCTCAAATTGAAATTTGCAAAAAATAAAAAAATTGATCGGGTCGGACCGAACGGACAAACGGGTCGTCTAGACCGTCCGGTCCAAGCGCTTCTAGAACCTGGATCCGAACCGAACCGTTGTTTTAAAATTTTAGCTTTGAATCGCTTCCGGATCGGCCCCAGACACCTGACATCCCTAGACATAACTACCTTTGCCCCAAATATCAACCATCAAACTCTCTGTATAAAGCATAGACACAATTAAGTTTCTGTGAATCTCTTTGTTTACCCTCCTTAGGAGTTCATGTTGCTCTTTCATGTATAAACCTCTATTCTCTTGTCATTCTAGTCCGCAAAGTGGCGAGGAATGGAGTTTCTGAGCGGAAACCTTAGGTTCAAAAGAGAGACTCAGTATTCTTGATTCTCTCCACAAGCTGGATTCTTCTTACGTTTCTAGTTTATGTCCGAAGATGGGGCATAAAATTACACCTGTATTTGGTTCGGTAAACTGTTCCTTTTATCAGTTTTCCAGCTCAAATTCACTGCAGCCCTACATTTTCCAGAACAAGAAAGCATTCAGTCTCTGCAATTTCACTCAGGCAGCAATTTACGGGACCGAACTCCACATCTTCACAGTAAATTGTTTTGTCTGTTAGTTTCTGTTTTTTTAACGATAGCCTATAGAATGCAGCATTTGTTGTGAGTTTTACATTTGTCTAAATCAAAGAACTATTGTAGTTTCAGTCAAAATTGAAGGATCAAAGTTTTCAATATGCTGATCATTTCGCCCATTAGTCTTCATATTTGAGTTTTACATCTGTAAGTTGAGTTTGATAAACTAACCATGGTCTCCACAATAATTGAAGTGGCATGCCTCACGTCCTGGTCTTCTATTTTTCCTTCAAGAATGGCTCTAATGAAGCATGCATCGATGGCCAATAACTGGTGGTTAAGGTCTCATTGCCAATGCCTCAAGATCAAGCCTCTTGATCTCTGTAGGTTTGTCTTTCTTTTCAGCATTTCCTGGCCATTTCAGCCGTGAACGTGCTCCTCCAAGCCCTGCACCAACTCCAGTATACCCTCCTTGTCAACAGTCCAGTTGCACCACACCGAGATGGCATCCCATTTGTCAGCAGCAATCCCCTGTGCCTCTCTGCCCACAGGTGAAGTCGACTCTGCAACAATTCTTCCTTTGTCTGCATCTGGCCATCATCAAACTAAACAGGTAATGAACACCTCTACCTTGCCTTAACCTTGAAAACTGCATTATTGAAAATTTCCTTAAATGGGACCGGCTTCCAATATTCGACTTCATACTAAGCATCTTGAAAATCTGATTCTTCATATGTACATTCAGTTATTCTTGGTCTGAGTTCATATTTGTGTGGCAATGCATTGTGGGGCTTTCTAAGCTCTATAATTTACTGCTGCTGCTGCTGATGATGATTATTATCATATTAGCTATACCCGGCTTAGACCCTATTTCGGAATCATTACAACTTTGTTTGGGCCAAGCAATCGATTCTTTGCAACTTTTTCTTTCTATTTGATTCTTTTGTGATTACATTTTGTTGGTATTCATAGTCTCTCATGTATGTGAGATTAGCGAATCTTGTTCACGAATACTTCTTGTAGAAACTCTAATTTTAATCTTCACAATTAGTTCAAGTATAGAGAAAACCGCACCTACATTTTGCAGGAGACTTTGTCAGGCTATGAATTGAAACAGACATTTTACATTCTTTAGGTTCAAATAATTTCTTGAAACATTTTGACAGTCTCTGCAGAAATTAAACTTGCAACTTGCTCCAAATCAATCTCTCCTCCTGCTAGTTTGGTGCTTGTTTATCATTTGGAAGACGAACACCACAAATGTCAGAAGCAAAGTCGAACCAGCAACGATTGGCAAACACAGTTTGAACCTTTCTCCCCGGCCTCTTCATCATCCTCTACGTTTCCAGGTACAGCTTCAGCTTCAGAAGGTTCAATGGCGGAAGGCTCTACTTTGTCTTCGTCTGCTCTTTGATCAAGAACTTGCTTGTAAGTATCCGCTTCATCTTTTCCACATGCTGTGTAGGCTCAGTTACCCTTGTTCATCATCTGTGTTTTCTGTTTATCTTCGTCTTCCTTGCATGTGTCAGCTTCACACGAGCAACTTCACCATGAATGGATGGTGAAGCTGAAACTGGTTTTTCGTGGTGTTTCTCTTCTTTAGGTTTCGCCTCACTGCCATCCGAAGGCATTTGGCCAGCTGCTTCGTCTTCTCCGATTCTTCCTTGGATTTCTCATCCGTTTCTGGGTTTGAAGTCTCTGCTTTGGGGTCTTTTCATCGGCAATCTGCAAACTCCCCGACCCCTCTCTAACGAGTTTTGGCTTATCCTTAACTTCTTCAATGGCAGTGCCACTGCGGATTCCTTTGACCTTCTTCGCATGGTGATCGCCAAAGTTGATTCGTCGTCATTGAATTTGGCCTTGATTTTGTCCAGAATCACCGCTTGTGGAATTCTGAAAACTTTCTTGAATTCTTTATCTCTCTCTTTCTTGTACACTTTCCAACCCACCACTACGTTTCCTGCACCTGCTTCTCCCTGCCTATTCCGATCAAGCTCCCGTCTTCGTTTATGTCGATCTTTATGTTCCTTCTCTTATAACCTGCAAGAGTTTCACTACATATATATAAATCCATAACCAACAAGATCATATGTATTCACGTACAGAAACAGAAAACGGGACCTTTGAGATGAGCAGTGAGGAAGAACATGGTGTCTGTCTCTCTAGACACAAACACGGGGCCGGCTCGATCTTTAGCCAGCCGAAAGTCCGAGGTGAACTCGCTGGCTACGCTCGTTAACTTTAGTCCTAATTCCAACTCCATTTTTCTATTTTTTAATGATTTTCAGACAAATTTTGAATGAATGGGTTGGGAAAACTCAGGAAATTAGCAAGGTTGATTTATCAAGAAAAATAATGGTGTAAGAGGGCAAAGAATATATGCTTTTCTTCGTTTCCTTTGTGAACGTAATCCCACCGTATCCTTGGCGGGAAGCTAAGCTCAAACACAGGTGACACGTTTTGTCCAACATCTCATGGTTTACTCACATTAAAAATTCTCTAGTATTTATATTCTATTATAGAGCGTAGGAATTTTATGATACTTTCGCAAAAGAGTTTGTATCAGGCCATAAAAGTTTAAGCTGTGAAACAGAGTGTGATTTGATCTCCTTGACCATGAATTTGCATATGATCTATTTTGTATAGTATTTTGAACATGGGAACCAATTCATCTAGAGGGTGTTTGGCTGATGGCTGAGCTTTATAAGCTCTTTAAAACAGCTTATAAGTTGTTTAGAGCTTATAAGTCGTCAGAAAGATTTAAAATAAGCTCCTAAATTTTATGTTCGTGAAAATAAGTTGATCAATCCTAACTTATTTTTTCATAAACTTATAAGCAATCATAAATTTACCAAAATAACCTTATTATAGTTCATTATTTCCTACACGCACACTATCAATTTCACATCGTCAATTTTATCTCTAACTATGATTTTCTCTCTAATTCACGATTCTTTCTCTATATAAGATCAATTATCCAAACACTTTAACAACTTATAAGCACTTGAGACATTACCTCTTATAAGTTTGAAACATCTTATAAGCTCTTGGAGCTTATAAGCTTCTAAAATAAGCTTAGCCAAACAAGGATGACAACAAAATTATTAGTAATAAGGATTAATTGTATATACTAATACTGTTTTTCATTTTTGGTTTACAACATGATTTAAAATCTTGGCACAAAAACATGACCTTTAAAATGTATAGTTTACAAAATCAGTTGAAATTGGATGAAATTAAAGCTTGGAAAATACAAATGGACAGTGTGTGATTTGCAATTTTGAATTAAAGTGGCTAATCGGCTAATCCACGTGTACTTTTCTAGTAGTCACGTCACTTTAGTTCCGTCCAATTATGATCGATATTGTAAACCATACAAATTGTATAAGATCGTATTTTCATGTCAAGATTAAGAGTCACGTGTAAATAAGAAAATAAATAAATGTGGTGTTGTTATATACAAATATCCAACATAAATGAAAATTTGAGGAGGCTATTTGGGCTCAAACGGTTGGTTATATTTGGTGGGTCTTCCACATGTTAGCCCGAAGAAGTTAGTTCAGTGGGGTTTGTTCAAACAAACCCAACGGAATAATTTAATAATTTAGGCGGTCAATTTGAAGTTGACCTATAATTTGTGTGTAATTTTCATAAGTGCAATAGGCATGTAAGGGAATTCAAAGTAAGTGTGTGGCTTATAAACTAATAATGTGAAGTCAAACTTTTCTTGATTTATATAAACAAAAGAAAAGAATGAAAACAAAAGCACAAAGAATCGGCCTTAAAATGATAGCCCGATAAGAAGTAAACGATCCGGCTCTGTTCCTTTGTTGGACTGGTATGGTGGCTTCTTCCTGAATACTGATTTATATACTGATACCAATATATGTAAATAGTTCTAAAATTTCTATGTATATACACATAAAAATTTACGAATTCTTTTTGATATATTCAGAATTTTCTCAAAATTATTTTCTTAATATTCATATACTATTATAGATGTTATTCATATAAACTTTTATTGGTATAAATATTTTCATCCGTGAGACCATGACCTAGAAAATAGAAAATATCTTAAAAGTTTTAGAAATATGAGGAATTATTTTATGGGATAATTACAGTTTGTGTCCTCAATCTCGACGAAATTTTGAAAATATCCCAAACTTTAATTAATATATTAAAATATCTTAAACTTGATGATATTTTGAAAATGTCATCAACTTTAGTTAATAAATTAAATATTCCAAACTTTGACGATATTTGAAAATATCTCAAATCCGTAGTTCCGACGATTTACTGAACGCCGATTCATTCGAATATAATTCACACGGCACTAAATACTAGTCATTTAAGTTATAACCAAAGATGTTAATCAACGAATCGATTTAACATTTCATTATCGAAAACTTAGAGTTATGATATTTCTTAAAATATCCAAAATTGAATATATTTAATATATTAGCTAAAATTAGAAACATTTTTCAAAATCTCATTAAATTTAAGAATATTTTAATATATTAACTAAATTTTAAAATATTTTTAAAACAAATTAAAATTACTGACACAAACTATAATTATCTTTTATTTTATTTTATTTGATCCTCGGTAGCATGTGAAACTAGTGGTACAGATTGTTGGGTGGCAATGGATCCATCTTTTCAACAAATAACAAGCTAGTGGGCCCCATTGCAGTACTATTCCAACAAAAACAACTTTTAGCTTTTAAGGCATTGTCCTTTCCACTCAACTAATAGTAATAGCTGTTTGCTGCAGCCAATGAGAGAGGTTTTGATTTCGGCTCTCATATTTCAATTTGCTTGTTCAGATATTTTAGACAGTGACCAAGGTAAAAGAATATATGAGTTTATTGTGTTATATTAAAATTTGTATGTGTTATATCTCTTGTGCAAGATTCAACTATTGTGATTTTTTCTAATTTAAAAAAAAACTTGCTGAGAAAATTTTCTTTTTAGTTGTTAAAGCACAGATTTACTTGGGTAAGGGTTACAACTTAGTAATTTTGGATAGTAAAGTAGTGTAATCGAACAAAATTTATTATTTCATGATAACATCGGTATTAGATCTATAAAATGCAACTCCAAAAATAAAGGATCCAAATTGCAACATATGTGCATTCAATTTTTCAATAATAAAAGTTAAGTCCAGCTCATAATTTGCCAACAACTACATTACATATGGCCATTTGCATCTTATAAGTTATTATAAGCTTTGTCCATCGCCATTAAGTTTCTCAAGTAGTCTAGTGATATTGAGACGTTGAGTTGATATTAGTACATTTTCCCAGCCATATTTTCCAGAAATCAAAATAAATCCAACTTTTGAGAAATTACAAATTACATTGGATCTTTCAATATTTTTATAGTTACATTGAGAATTACTATTTGGACACTTGAAATCTTGACATCTCAAAATTTGATATGGATAGACATGTCTATATACATAATCTGATACTTCCTATGTGGGTCCAAAACGATGCATGATATTTCAAGTATTGAAAGCATCCTTGGTTATGAATCCTTCCGTAAATCCCTTGATCAAACTACGAAAATCTGCTTTATTAATGTTATTTTAGGCTGAAGCAAATGACAGTTTGAAGCACCATTTCTATCAGTCAATGATGACTTGTAGATTTGTATTCTTAAAACAATAGAAAATAGACAAAGGAACAACTTGGTTCAATTTCAAACATTTTCGAAAATGATCTTTCTTGAATTACAATCAAAGAATTCCTGCTTTACAAGGCTAATATATCTTTCTTGAATTACAATCCACAAAATGATCACCATCTTGAATTAGAATCCAGAAAATTATCACCACAAGAAAGCAAACATTGGTCCAAGATTACATCCTTAACAAATTGATCACTACTTCCAAACAGAACAATCTTTGGCAAGAAAACTACTTGTGGAGAAAAGTTACATCCAAATGGCATCATTCGAACCACTCATTGTGAAGAATAGGCTTTAAACAAATGCCAATATTCGAACCACTAAACGAAACCAAGCCCTATACAATCTGTGGATTTCCTTGTTACCCAGAAAACAAACCTAATTGGAAAAATTCCAATTCATGATGGGAAACATAAACCATCCAAGCAAAGACAATATACTCCAAAATTTAATTATACAGAGAAGAGATGAACACCATGGACATGAGCAAAGTCCAATCTTTTCTTTTGGTTAATTTCTTTGCATAAAACGATGATTATGTAATAAATACAAGACTCAAATTCAATTTCCCATTTCAATCATGAATACCCCACGCCCAACCGAATCAAGACCTTGAGTTCTGCTTCGAACAATACGATGAAACACTTCTCTCACTTGACATTCCAACGGGTCAAGCTCACCTCAAACCCTCATACACATTCCTTTCTTCAACCTCTGCTTCACCTCTCTCCTCTCCTCCGACAACGGGAACTGCACCAAATCGGCCAATTGTTCAGATGCCGTGAGCACTTCTCAATCTCGTGAATCTCCTCAACAAACCACACGCACTCCTCCTCTCCCGCCTCTTCGACTCCTCCAAGATCCTCTCGTGCAGAGAGAGGATTGGCCCTGCTCAAACGAACTGCTTCGACATGTAGAAGTGCCTGCAGGCCGCGATCCTGACAGGGATCGCGGCAACAAGGGCCCACATTACAAATAGAAGCACGTGATTCATCGTGTACACGGCTAAGCTGAGCCCATTGGTCGCGGCCATCTCATTAGGCCGCGGCGGAGTAAGATTATTGCCGATTGCCTGCAGTTGTTTGCCCGCGGACCATGATCGGAAATGCTCCACGACAGAGACCGGAATGGCCTAAGCTCCTCTGCTCTTTATGAACGTTGTGGCGGCCGAAGGAGCGGTGTCTCTGGGCGAATGTGGTGTTTGGTTGTTCTCGTCGAGCATTCCGATGGTTAACTCGACTAGGGCTTTTTTCGCGGCGGAATTGGCCCTCCGATGCTTCTTTGATTGTCCAATGCGCAGAGCACGATTTCGAGCAGCTTTTTCCACTGTTTGATCTGCTCGATTCCGTCGCGGATGGCGTTGCAGACGTCGAGGGCTTTGACGCTCCGCTCGAAGTAGTCGGCGACGTAGCGGTCCATCGGCGGCCGGCTGAGGGTGGCCTTGTTGTTGAACATGATCGCCTTGAATTCCTCCTGACAGCAGAGGAACGCGTCGAGAAGGCTGCGCAGCCATGGGATTGAGAGGAGGTCGTCGGAGTCCGCGGCCGCGAGGTCGTGGAACCGGTCGGCGACGTGGCGCTGGAAGGCTTCAAGTTCGTTTTCGGCAGCGCGTCGTGTGCCGGCTCCATTGAGTGTACCCGGTCGCGGCGGCGGCTCAGGATGGAGAAGATGGAGCTAGAATTGAGGTCGGAGTCGAAGATGATGCGTCGCGAAATTCGGTAATCGGCATTTCGATTTCTCTCAGCTCACATGAAATTGAAAAATTGGGAATTGGGAAATTGCAATCGGAAAATTCAAATGTGGAGGGATGAGAAACCCTATACCCAAAAATGGAATCTCGGATTTTGAAAAACGCTCTGGAAAGAAAATGAATTCCGATCAAGAATCCCAGACAAAGATGAAATCTTTTTTCCCCAAGATATCTTCTTCACAGAATACTGGTCACAGAGAAAATTCCCAAAATCCAGAAATTTTCTCCGATGAGGAGAGGGAGGAGGAGTGAAGTGAAGGTGTTGGAGGATGAGAGAGAAAGTGAGGAATGGGATGGATGTTTTGAAACCCTAAAGAGGAGTGACATGGTTATATGGGAGAGTTTGTACCGCGTAATAACATTTTGTTGGGAAAAGTAAAGTCTTCATCACAGAGTAACAGTCATTCTTAATTGTGCAACTTGGAAAATTGGATTTGTCTGTTTAATATGCACTGTTAATAAATTATGAAATATTAAGTAGGATGGGACAAACGAAACCGAATCCGACTCAAATAATTGAATCGAATTATCGTATTTTGGTGGATGTGGTTCGATTTGAAAAGATTAATTTGCTTTTGTGATTAATTAGAAATTGCTAGGATTGATAATGAAGCAAAATAAGGTACTTGTAAGTTGTAACAACAGGCAGAGAAAAATGGAAGCATACCATACGCGACGAATCTGTCTGTGGTGGGTTCTGGCCCAATATGAGCTTCTATAAATTAATACATAATATCGGTTAATCTAAATGAGCGAAACCGAATTTTAAAAATTAGTCGGATAAAGTTGATATTTATAAAAACTTTGGTTTATTTGATTTTAGATGTCCGATTTAATTTTCAATCGAACCGATAATATGTGGGGAATGGATTTTGGTTTTGACTCGATCCGCATCCGAGATCTCGATCCATTTTGGACTGATCCTAATTTTTAAAATCTATATCCGATCCGTGGATCCATATATATATATATATATAATTTTATTTGTAAGTATATTCATTATTTTCTTTCTAATCAAGTTGGATAAACTATGTTATAATTTATGGTAGGTCAATAACATTACAAATTGTAATTTCTATTTGAGAAAATTTTAGATATGAATTAGATATAAATAATCTATTTACTAAGATATGTTTTCTTCTATCCTTGTTGCAATATCATTTGTTGTTATGAAAACAAAATAAATTTAATTAACATCTTTTGATAGTGATAATCGTAGAAAATTTAAATAATTATTATAGTGTTATTATGTATTTAGATTATTATTATGGTGTTATTGTGAATTATAATTGATTTAAAATTTATTATTTATTTTAGAAAAGAAAGCATGTGATCGAGATAGATCTTGGATCTTAGCATCCGAGTCTTTTTTTTTGATCTAATGAATCTAGGGATCCACCGCAAAAAAAAATTGATCTAAATCAACTCAATAGATTCGATCCAAATTGATTCTATTATCATCCCTAATTGTATGCTCACTTTGAATAAAAAGTGGAACTTATTGGGACAAAATGGAAAGGCGAATTTGTTTGAAAGTGCCAGGCCGATGACTGTGGGAAACTTACACGACGCAGACGCGAACTAGACACACCTTGCCTTATATTATTTGCACTTTCAGTCCCTAAAATAAAAATCTTAGATTTGTAATATTAAGTTTTGGAAAATAAAATATGTTTGGTAATAGGCCTATTTTATTCGCATCTTCCATATTAGTTTAATGCTAATTGCTTCAGCAATTTTCGATAACCCTTATCAAAACGCAATATAGCGATAAATAGTGCAAAGATTCTGAGATCACGTCAATAGAATCAAATTAACAATGTAAGAAACTAAGAATCATCCAAAATGTAAGAATTCAATGTGGTGTGAATTTCTACTGTGATAATTTCATAATAGGAAAATAATAACCTTTGTTAATTTTATATAAACTCCAATCCACAAACAAGAAATTAATTAAGTTTCGAGTGTGGGATCAATTTATAATTTTAGATCCATTCTTTTACTGTTTTCTGATTATTCTACTATAAATTAGTAAAGTGTGGATCCTTTGTTTTATTATTGTTTCTTTTTTGTTTTTGCTGGTGTATTCTTTGTTATTGTCTTGTTGATATTCAAGCACTATGTTAATCGCATGATGTGGCGTTAAGATTTAAAGTGTAAATTGGTGAGATAAAATAAAGTCTAAATATAATTATCTTTCTTTGTTGCTTTTAAAATAAAGGATAAATATCACGAAACTCGTTTATTTTGGAACTATCAAATATATTTTGAACTATCGAAATATTTTTCAACTTCTATTTTTTTTTCAATTGTGTCTTCATCCATTTCTCTAAGCTAACATGGCTCGCGATTGTCACGATATATTTAACATTAACTTGGCGACTCCATTTGTACCTAAGTTTAAAAACAAATTGTTAAACACAATGGTAACCCCACGAGCCACATAAATTTTATGGAACTGAAAAATAGACAGAGGCATAATTATTTAAGATTTTAAAAATATTTTCAATACTTCAACATTTAATTATAGTCAAAATTATTTGAAATTTAAAATGATATTTACTGAGATAAATAAATAAAAGGAATTTCAAGCAGGGTATATGTATGTGGCCTCAATAATACCTTCAAGACACGCAAGTAAAGCAACTTATTGCTTACATATAAGGGTAACACATTTTTATTTCTTTGGGAAGCTATTGAAGAATAAACTCCATACACACTTTTAGATAGGAGCGAGTTATATATAATGAATCGTGAAAGCCATAGCTTATAGAACAACTATTACAATGATAATTTATCTAAAAAGATACAAATTCCTCGTAAAATTATCTTATAAAAATAGAACTAGTATAAAATATATATTATCAAAATTAGTCAGCTACTTTTATTACAAAATTATATATCTTTCATATTTTACTTTGAACTTTAATTATGTAGTTTATATTGATAATGATATTTTATATAGAGCAAGACTTACACATGTTATCAAAAAATGGTGTGGACGCCTTTGTGAGTACTTGTCACTTGTCGCTAGGCTTTAGGAGTACTCGATCGTGACCGACCGATCGAAATTTTCAAAACTAAAACCGAATCGAAAGAATTTTTTGAACCGAATCGAACCGATGTATATTTTGGACCGACCAAAACCGAACCGAAAATCGATCGGTTTACGAATCAAAAAGATCGAATATAAATTATATATATATTTTCTAAATAAACATATTTTTATCCTAATTATTTAATTAAAATATTAATTAATTATTATATAAAATATATAAATATATAAAATAATAGTTTTGCTCGCCTCGCCATCAATCGAACCTAAAAAGTAAACCGAAAACCGAACCGAAACCAATTTTAGTTAATGAACCGAACCGAAATCGACATTTAAATCGATCGACCGAAACCGTCGGTCGGTTGTTTTGTTCGTTCGGTCGGTTGTTTTCGGTTGTTGGTCCATGCACACCTCAGCGTGCTTTTGTTGATATAATAGCTCAATGATATCTATAATAATAAATGTTTTATATTGAATTTTAAATCAACTTTGAATTATCACTGTAATTTTTTTTCATTCTCTCTCTTTTTGTGCATTGGATTGGATGGAAGCAATACTAGTACACACCAATGTTATCAGAATATGAAGAGAAATGTTCAATCCATTTGGGAAGATCTAGTTGTAAAGAAAATTTATATGATCAATAGATCACGATTTTGAATCGAATATTTTTTTATAGGTATGAGTCTATTCTTTATGTTCATTATATGATTTATTATTATATATATTTTGAGTTTACTCAAGACAAGGACGAGCCACGTTGCCCGAGGGCCTAGCCTCCCAACTTTTGGAAAAACGTACTAGTATTATAAGCTATATAAATAATACAAAGATCTTATCTAGCCTAATTAGCTAAGTTCACATCTTTTAGTACACTAATCCGAGTTCGATTCTCGTAGTGGCTATGCCATGTGTTTTAGTTCTCTTTTTATCTCCCATTATATACTATGTTTTAGTTATACTCCCACCTATTTTTATTATATGTCGTTATTTAAATTTCTTTATTTAAAATTTATTTGACGTTTAGAATGAAGCACCGAATTGTCCTCATTAATTGGAGTAATTGATTCCATCTTTCATTGATTGATTCTCACCATCTGCTTCAAATCCTATTTTTCATGTATTCAACTAAATAATAGTTATCTCATTAACGATTAATTATCATTGATTAAGGTTAATTTGGTTAAATTTTTTTTATTAATCAGGTCAAAAGCATAAACGATATATAATAAAAATAGGAGGGAGTATTTTTCTCTCTCCCATTTATTTATTATCTTCTTTTATTTAATTTATCCAATTTTAAAATCTTTTCCTTTTTGTGCTCTTATTTTTAAATCTAATTTATATTATGTTGATATTTTAAATAATAAAGCTTTATATGTGAATTAATATGATCAATCAAATTTTTAAAAGATTATGATAAACTTATTCTAACAACAACAACATTGAAGACATCAATGTTATTTGAATTCTCATTTTAAGCCCTAAACATGTTGCTAATGATAGATAAATCAAAATATAACTTTGTTTAATATTTTAGAATTATTTTAGAAACATAAGTATTGATCACATCTTTATTATCACAAGTTCTTTTTCGAAAGTCTAAGAATAAAATTTACCATTCTTTATCCAACATTATGTCAAATAAGTATCATTTAGTCCAACTCTAAACTACCTTGAAATTTTAAATATTATATAGTTTTCATCATATTTTATTACATAATACACATTTTATGTAAAGCCATTCATTCACTTACACCAAATTTCATACTGAAAAAACGATTATTTTTTCGATGCAAAATCCACATCAAAATGACACTATACATTGGATTTGTCTTTTTGTTCACGCCATGAGATGATCATGTTTTTATTTTTTTAAAATTGTCATGTATTTCAAATAATATTAAACTATTATTAAAATTGTTATAATTACTTTTAAATTTTATTTTAAAATTACACTTATAACTTCTCAAATTTATAATTATTTGAGCTCCAAGAAAATGTGTCTGTCACACCGACTCAGACATATTGAAGATAACAATTACAAATTTCCATAATTTTTTTGAAAATAAAAGAAGTTCGAAATGGTCAATATATAACATCTAGAGCCGTTGACCTAGTCAAACAATAGCACCCATCTATTGATGAGGCTTACATAAACTCGAGACATTGACCGAGTCCAACTCCAACTCAACTCGCCACTCAGTCTCCTGCAGTTTGAGTTATTTTCATCTGAGTTATTTTCATCTTGGACCAAGTCTACATAATATTTAGGAATAGTCTTGATCTAGTAAGTTTCTTCTCTGTTTTTTTTCTTAAAAAGCTATAGGAGAAAATTAGCTTTAATATTTAATGGATACACACTATATGCTTTTATTAATACTTTAAGGTCAAAACATAATTAAATGCGCATAATAAATGAGAGATTAAATTACTAAAATTAGTAGCAGTTTTTAATTACGTAGAAGAAAGTTAATTAGTCTCATAATTGTACTTTATGAATATATATGATGTACAGTTAACATTTTTACTTCGTTTATAAATGATTTTTAGAAGGAACCGATAAATTTACATACTATGTATGTACTGTGTACATAATGAGGGTTTTTGGTCATTTGCTAATAAATTTTACATACTATTAATTAATTCGCTTATTTCGGTTTGTAATTTACATATTTAACCCCATCGTTAATTTAGGAATGAATATGTTCAAATCCCTTGATTTTCATAATATGATACATACAAGATTTTTCAAATTATCTACAAAATAATTATCAACGCTAATCACAAAAATAAGAATTGCCACTTGATTCGAACTTGGGACCATCTTCTTCCAAATCCCAAGCCTTTACCACTTTATCCAATGAGACAACTACATTAATTTGTTTAAAACTATTGGTTTTATCTATTTCCGTATTTACTTTAATAGTTAATTATTTTAACATTAAATGAATATTCAATTAATCAATAAATTTAATAGAAAACACAATAATATTATTAAATAATCAATAAATTGAAATAAGTACGTGTAACAACCTTTTAATTGAAATATTGGAAGATAAATATGATTATGTTGAAAATATGATAAAACTTCATCAATATGGTAATTGAAATACACGATCTTATCTTATTCAAAACTTAGATAAATATGAATCTAATTTGGAGATGGAAAGATATAAAATCGTATCTTACAAGATTATAGCAAATTTTACTACTCCATGATAGCCCATGATATGAGGCTTTGAATTTTGTAAACAAACCTAAAATTTTCGAACTACTATAGATGAGGATTGCATCATGATAGTCACAATTATAACACATTACATTCGAATCATATGGCACCAAACACACCAATGAAATCTCACCAAGAGGATCCACGAAACCATACCCTCCGCGACGTAAACTATCAATCGAATGGTCCACCTCCACCCTGCCTGAGATGTTGTACATGGGCATACGAGACGAGAATGACGACTTGAAGAAAGAAATGACGATCTCTTTGTAAGAATGCTTAACAAAATGGATGAGGACAAAGTGCAAGAGTTGTTGTGGAGGTATATCCACTTCGAAAACTTTACGAGTTATATCGTGCATGGGACAATCCATTTAAAATTCCAAGAGTTTTTGGAGATATATCATTGAATGAGGGACGTCTAAACCTATGATACCTATCATAGACTTAGAGTCAAGTTCAAATGAGGATTCCAGTTTGAACTTAGACTAATAAAATAGGATTTTTTCAGGCTTAGTAATTCTAGTTTTTGTCTTTACTCCTAGTTTTTTGTTTTCAATTTTCGCCTTAGTTCATTGTAAACTAGGACTTAGTTTGATTTGTTTTTATTTGAATGCATTTCGTTTTATGTATCAATTTTCCAGTTCGTTTCATAATACTTGTTTGAATGAAAAAATGAATCAAAATTCTATAAACAAGTCAAATTGAACAATCAACTAACAACACAAAGCAAGAGGAAAACTAACACGCTTAAAACCACTAGTCTACAATCAACTAAGACGAAATTGGAAAACCAAACAAATTAAGAGGAAACTAACAAGTTTAAATCCACTCAATTTAAAAAATCAACGATAACAAGTTATAAAAAAGGACTGGGGCTTAAGAGGATTCGAACTGTGACCTATGCATTAAAACCCTAGTCCTTTCACCTTGTCTCACAGTGGCAGATAAACTTCAGAACAAAAATGTATTTATACGTCCAAACAATTTGAGAGAGCGAAAACAAAGTAAACAAAAATTATAGCTATCTTTTTGTGTGCCTATTATGTACAATATTAAAATCTTCATATAATTTTTACTAAAAAACTTTAATCATTATCTTGTCTAATGATTAGATTTATGAAAATGTTTAATATTTTAACTTTTAATTTCAACAATCAAGATTGCATGAATCACAATTGAACTTAACGTTGAATAACATTAAAAGAAACTGAAATTAACGATTTAATATATATTAGAGTAGAGTAGTCATCGTTGTTACATAGATCCATCAAACAAACAAAAACAATGTTCAACTAACATTGTTTTAAAAGACGATGACAACATTAAAGGAGCATTCATCCGACCCAAGCATCCTCCCACCCCGCCATAGCAAGATATTGGAAGTCCATTTTGTTCAATCCACAATCAAGAAGATTTCATTAAGATATTTGATATGCCTTGTTCAAGACAAATGGTCATTGTTGGTGGACTTTCATCCTATAAAAAAAATTAATACAATCTACATGCATATGTAATGAATGAAATAATTAAGAACAACTTACGATACATGAATGAGGATGTTAGCCTCAGACGCATATGTGACAATGGATTATGGACGAACCACCGAAAGTTGTTTACACGCTCACGTAGATCATAAATCTCCAACACAACGTCGAGGTTATGTAACGCAGAACCCGACGAGTAAAAATATTAAGTGTCGTTGTTGCCTCGCATAAAATATTCATAACCTCACGCTTGTTTGCATGCATGAAATCGAGACGAGTTGTGGAGGATTGGATTAAGACAATCCTCATCTTGGTGTTCCAATCGGTAAGGAGGGAGAATATTGGTCAAAGGAAGTAAAACATTGTGTTGGTGGTGAAGATATTGATTAGTTGTGATTGTAATATTATTAGGATCTCATATTTATAGATAGGAAAATGGAGGCAAAGACGATGCTTTCCTTCTAAAATTACAAGTGGTGGAAAATTATTTTTATTTAATAATTACACCACTTGATGGACGTAAATCAAGTGTAACATTTTCAATAAGTTATAATGATTACTTGATCTACACCAATGCATGTATTCTCTTGAGTGATCAATCGACATATATGTATCAATTGATCACTTGAAAATGAGTACGAATCTCAAGCGAAATAATGAGATTTCTTTAGCCATATTTTTGGGTTTCAAATTGATGTGTTTGTGTCAATTGCTCTCATATTTATCCATTTTGGCAAAATATAATTTTGATTGCAAAGAGCCAATCATAGTCATTTTCTAAAATTATAAACAAAAGAAAACGTCAACATTAGAAAAACCGAAACACGTTCAAGAGAAACAATTAATATTAAAAAGATGTAAAACTACTTAGAGAAAATTCATTAAAAAATTGAAATAAAAAGCTAAACAATAGAAATGGAAACAAGCTAAATAGATTTACACGCCTCATGGATGTAAATCAAGTATAAATCTTCAACAAGTTATAATGATTACAAATAAGAAACAATGCATGTATATCTCGAACGACCCACTTTTCCAAAGGACGGATTACAGGACTATTACTCTGAACGAGAATTAAGAAACGTAATAAGGACATTGAACATTGAAATGTGAGACATATATCGTGAACACTTCTAAAGCTCCTATATTTTGAGATTTGACAAACATAAAATACATATGACTTTGTATTCTTGCAGCTGAAAACATGTGAATACACATATGACGATGTGTACTCAAGGTACTAACTTTCAAATGACAAAGAATTCTATTGCTCAACACCGCCCATCGATCACCATTTCAACCGCACATTTAAAAACAACATGCGGTGAGTACAAGAATGCACTCGGGACTCATGCCAAAATATTTTCATCTTTAAATTACATCGCCATCAATAACCCACGGGTTTTATTTGAAATACCGTGTTACTAAACATTTTCGCATTTTCATAAATCGTCCCGGACATTTTCTTTGTATGTATGATCCATATCCTTTCATTCCTCGATAACATTTCTAATCCCGAACGCCAGTGAGGAGGCCTCCTACGTCGCGTGACCGCCGTGAATTGTACTTACAAAGACACAATAACTGAGTGTACACGTTAATCCGTGCTATAAAGCATGTGATCCGAATTCGATTTTCATGAATGGAGCGACCCAACAACTTTTCTTTCATTCATTGTCATCGAACCAACACATTGATAGGATACATACATAAAAACATAAACATTTTGGTGTAATTTCATGAACATCATTTTCCTCATCATTTCTCAAAGAGAAAGCATCATAAATAAATACTTTTCATTTTGCATAAAGCATCATAATAAATCATTTTATCCTTGAGGATAAGAAAAGAAAAGCCCACTCGATAGGACAAAGCTCGAGGAAATCACTACGCTTTCTGAAAGCAACGCTAATCCCTGATCGACAAAACCTCAGAAGCACTAATCTTAATAGGTCTCAAAGCTAGCCTTAAGCTAGAGTAGGATACTAGCTTATGATTCGTTAAGCCCGAGTTTTCAAAATATAATTAAATTTGAAAACTAATTTATATCGCTAAGGCACCAACAATACCCTTACTCGACTTTTCGCTTAAAAACAATTTAATTTCATAATCTTCGTTGTTAAATACTTTTTAAAAAGTATAATGCAATTAAATTGCATACTAAAATCATATATATATATATATATATATATATATATATATATATATATATATATTAAGGACTCTTGCTTAATATAACACATAATATAATTATCAAATTATGCACTGACTAGCATAATTTAATTTATTTAATTATTCTAACTTAATTAATTTCATTAAAAGAAATTAATTACATTAATTAAAGAGGTCTTAATCATAAATTAAAGATAATTTAAACTTGACTTAACCTTATCTTAATCAATCAATTAATTAAACTTAATATTAATTAATTAATTAATTAATTAATTAACTTACCATAATTAAATAATTTAAACTTATATATAAGTTTAAGTTAATTATTTAATTAATAAGACTTAATTAATTAATTAAGTCTTAAAGTTAAACTTTATTTATTTAATTAATTAAAGTCTAAGGATTTAATTAATTAAAGCAAGTCAAGTCCTTAATTAAATTAAATCTCAAACAATAGTTAAATCAAAGTCCAATTATTATTTAAATCTGCCCACATTTTATTTAATTCACTGAGCCCAACCCAATATTTAAATAAGGCCACCATCTTTCTATATTATTTC
This sequence comes from Salvia rosmarinus, assembly GCA_036937905.1. NCBI lineage: Eukaryota > Viridiplantae > Streptophyta > Magnoliopsida > Lamiales > Lamiaceae > Salvia > Salvia rosmarinus. Next base: position 19,859 of record JAODLM010000431.1, read on the forward strand.
CCAACATTAAATAAAAAGAATCACCCATTCAATTTAAAACAAGGTCCAACTTAATTTAATTTCTCAGCCCAAAGTCAAGCCCATTTTCTTTTACTTCCCAAACGGCAAGCCCATAACCTTATTATATTCGCCCAATTAAAACACTTCATTACCATTAAGATTTAAATAAAAGAAAAGCCCAATACATTAAATAAAATAGGATCACCCAATTATTAAATAAAAGAGCCCAACATCAATTAAATTAACAAGGCCCAACTCCTTTTGAAACAAACCCAGCCCATTAACTTTGCACAAACCCTAAACCTAAGTCATTAATTTTCCAGCTCTGCCATTGTCACGGCCAAAATTCACGACCCATTTTTTTCTTTTCATTTCTTTCTCTCTTCTCCTTCTCTCTACCATCGCTCTCGCCTCACGCCTCTCTCTCACTATCTCTGCCGCCGCTGCCTGCCTCTCGCAGCGGCCACCTTACTCCGCCAACACACACACACCAAGACACACACACGCCACACAACACACACACACACACACACACACGCGCACAGGCGGCCCACGCCGCCGCCGACTTCGACGCCACCGCCGCCCAACCACCACCTCTCGCCTCGCCACACACACGCACGCCGACGCACAACACAAACGCCAACGCACACATACGACACACACACGCCATGGCGACACAGCGCGACACACACGCAGTACACACCACGCGACGCACGACCGCTGCCGCTGCCGCCGCGGCCATGTCGCCGCCACGCGCCGCCTCTCTCTCAGAAACCCAACGCAACCCCCTTTTCATCTTTCATATCACACACATACATGTATACATACATATATACGCATATACACATAAAAAATCATAGAAGATTTAAAAGTTTTAAACCTCAGATTCTCTTGGGGCAGTAGGAAGAATGAGTGAAAGTGAGGCTAGGGTTCAAAATAAGGAGGTGAAGTTTATATAGTTAGGGTTTCAATGGGCTTCTATTTTGGGCTCTTGTTAAACCAAAGCCCATTATACAAATTATTCTTACTGCTCAAGTCCGATCTTAAAGGTTATAAATTAATTAAACATTGACATGATATTATTAATACAATGACTTATAAGTATATATATAAATCATATTCGATTATTATATAATCTATAATAATTCTCGTAATCACTTTATAATAATTAGTGAAATAAATTCTTTTGTTGAATTTAAAATTTCTTTCATCGGGCACTAATCATTTAAATTCTAAGTTCGAAAGTCATTCTAATCTTATTAAGAAAGACGGATATGACATCCCTCCATCCTTATAAAAATTTGCCTCGAAATTACATACCTTGGTAATCTAAATCGGATACTTAGTTTTATTTTGTCCTCAAGTTCCCATGTGGCCTCCTCCATACCATGATGGTTCCACTTTACTTTAACGAGAACAATTGTTTGTTTCAAAAACTTGAACTTTTCTATCCAAAATTTGGACAGTATTTCTTCGTAACTTAAGTCCCTGCTAGACTACTTCATCGTGCTTAATTACATGTTTCGGATCAAACACGTATTTTTCTTAATTGCGAGACATGAAACACATTGCACGCCTCAAACGCTGGCGGCAAAGCCAACCCATAGGGTACGAGGCCTATCATGTCTAGATCTCAAAAGTCCTATATAGCGGGTCGTAACTTTCATCTTCCAAAACGTATAACCCCTTTCAGAGAAACCTAAGAAAAACTCGATCCCGAAATTGAATTCTAAGTCCGATCGCGTTTGTGGCGTAAGACTTTGTCGTCCGAGCTTGATTCTTTGCTTGGTGTGATCGACCTTTCCAATATCGTTGTACCGATCCGACCTAGTAACTTTCTTTCACTCACTTCATCCCAAAAAAAGTGGTGATCGACATTTTCGACCATACAAGGTCTCAGATATTCGAAATCAATTATGCTCAAGCATAATTCTAAGGGTTGAGGATAAAGCGAGATTTGTTAACAAAGATGCTATCATTCCTTATATGTCCATTGAAAATAATCTCGCATCACCAACTTTAAACATGTCCAACCTACTAACGAGGTCTTAAGGACAATCAACTATCTTGAAGATAAGTTGTAATCTCTCTTTATAAAATATTAATATGAGATTATTTCCAAGAATATCATATATATTCCTTTACTTCTACTTCGCACTCAATGCTAAAGAGTATTTCGCTCATAACTTCCTTATCATAACACTCACAGGGGTATAACTCATCGTCATCAAGATTCGCAAAACCCCTCAGGGTCGCCGCATTTATGTGTATCATAGGAAAGAATATATCTCGCTCATCGAGAACTTCTACGCCATAACTTGATGTCTATCACTTACAAATTCAAACTTAGGTGACAAGGTAAGTCAACCTACATCGTACTTATTAGTTCCGAGGATGAAGAAAACTTATCAAAACAACTTACAAGTGTGGGTTCAAATTGAGTCGATTGTACTTTTGAGAGTTTGAACCAATATGTTCCTGAATTGAATAATTGGAATATAGGATCCAAGATCGAATGACGACTCATCGAGATGTCTTTGGTCATATGGGTGGCGCACTGCCACAAATACTTCTCACCACATGAAGGCTTGGTTTCAAACTGACGCTTTTATGAAATTTTCTTGTTAACTTCTTTCACAAAAGTGAAAACTCAGTGATTTCATTGAAACTAGATCATAGAGTTAAACTCAATGACGAACTGGGTAATAAATAAAATTTGAAATCTCATATTCGATCCTTCGCCGAAAAAATACTTCAAACTCTTATGATCAGGAAGATTTCACACCGACTCCATAAAGGTGGTGTCTCCAGATCTTCAAAGCATGTACGATCTAGCCTAACACTAAGTCATGAGTCGGATAATTCAATTCATGGGGCTTCAACGAAGATCGCGATGTCACCTTCCGATTTTGAATTAGTACACAACCTAGTCCCAACTTTGAGGCATCCGTAAACTACAATCCTTCATTCTCCTTCGATTGCTAACATCGGAGCATGGTTAGCTTTGTCTTAAGTTCTTGAAAACTCTTTTCGCAGCCTTCGTTCAAATATACTTGGTCCCTTTTCTAAGAAGTCGTGTCATGGCCAGCCAATTTTGAGAATCCTTCAATGAAACGTCGTAGTATCCCGCCAAACCGAGAAGACTTCGATCTCATCAGCTTGATGGTACCTCCATCCTTCGACGGCTTCCACTTTAGCAGACCTACTTTGATTCCCTCACCGACACGATATGTCCGAGAAACATCACTTCCTTAACCAAAATTCACACTTGCTGAATTTGGCGATAATTCTCGTTTGCAAAATCTCGAGTACAACAAAGATGTGCTCTTCGTGTTGTTCCTGTCTTTGAGTAATGAGAATATCATCGATGAACACTAAGACGAAACTATCGAGATACCGATGGAATACTCATTCATCGATCCATAAAACAATGGCATTTGTCAACCCAAACGGCATCACGTGGAACTCGTAATGTCCGTAACGTGTCCTAAACGCTTGTCTTAGGAGTATCATCCTCTCATTTTGAAATGATGGTATCCGACTTAGGTCTATCTTGGAAAATACCCAACTCCTTTCAATTGGTCAAAAGTCGCTCATCCCGGGAGAGGATATCTATTCTTAATAGTGAGCTTGTTCAATTCCCGTAATCGATACACATCCTTAATGTTTCGCTCTTCTCGACTATCAGACTGGTGTTCCCTATGGCGATACACTAGGTTGTATGAAACCAGGTCCAACAGCCTCGCAATCGAATCTTTAGTTCTTGTAATTGGGGCCATCCTATACGGTGCTTTAGACACCGAGTCGCCCGTGCTAAGTCGATGAACTCTAATTGCCGATCCGGTGGCATACCCGCAATTTTTCGAAAATATCTTCGCATCGAACCACCGGAACTTCTCCAATTGTTTTCTCCACCTCTCGGTTTTCTTGTCGTCGACGGAAATGCATAACAACCTCCTTTCTTCATAATCTTGGTGGCTTTCAGTATATCACCGATACTCTTTTCCCATTCTTATCCCATGAAAATTTGTCCTCATTTCCAAGTGGTCCGAATGAGATCTTTCTTCACACAAGATTGTGGCATTGACTTTGGTGAGCCAATCCATTCCTAAGATGATGTCAAATTCTATCATAGAGATATATAAGTCCGCACTAAGTTTTTTTTTTCAAGACCTATGTCCAATTCTAAGTTCAAGACAATGTATTCAGCAGACATTCCTTTTCCATCTGTGCTAATCATTAAAGCTTCCTAGATGGTCGTGAGTTAAGTCTAACGCCACAAGAAGCATGTGAGTTCTCGCTTTAGATTCCATAACTGCTCGCTTCTTCCGACGGAACATTCTAGTATTATTTCATACAATCAATCATGAATTCTTCCCATGTGAGGTTCTCGAGTTCTTCCTACCATGGTGCGTTCATCGACTCCCACCGTAAGTCTTCACCAACCTGTAGTGACGACTTCACTTTTTTTTTGTCTTCAAATCGAATATAGTTAAAAATTCGTTCCACACCGTATCCATTTCTCAAAGATCCATGATCACCCGGTCCATCGCAACGGAGTTTTCTCTTGCGGAACCTTCCTTCATTCATGGTCCGTGTAACTCGTGAGTTATGTTCTTGATGGACAAAACCTCTTCCTTGTTCACGACCACGCCATCGCCATCGCCCTCGCCCTCGGCCCCAACATTCTATCGACGTCTTTCATTCTTGGTGTTAACACCTATGAGAACTAATCATAACCATAATGGTGTAACTCAGTGAACTCAATCTTTCCATGTCGCTCTATGTTCAACGCTTATGTGAAACAATGAACTAGTTCTTTCTAAGTGTTATAGCGAGGCTATCACGACTCACGCTTCAAACATCCTGGGTACACACAGTGTGATAGAACCCATACCTTATTCCGATCATTTTAGATATGAATCCGTAAATATCGCATCAATCATTTTCGCTTTTGTGAGCTATTATCATGTAGGTTCCAATGCCTTATTCATGATCGAAAAGATTTGAAAATCTAATTAAAATCAATTTCTTTGTGTCGTTATGGTCTGGTTGTCCCTAACACGACAATGAACTTAGATAAGCCTCATGCATGATCGAAAAGATTTGAAAATCTAATTCGACAATCGATTTCATTTGTCGTTATGGTTCTGGGTTGTCCCTAACACGACAATGAACTTAGCTTATCTCGAGTACAATGACTCACAATGATATTGTGAAAACAATTTAACAATTCACAAAACAACATATGAAAATAACTTGATAATTCACATGCCAACTTTCATCATTAATAACAATAAATCTTTATCAATTCCATGAATTCAAACATTTCATTTATCGACACATATTCGCTCATTACTGTATGACATTACATTACATCATACGCTGGTAGCCAACAACTTCGATCATGACAACATCCCTTGATAAACATCATTAAACCATGATATGTTGGTAGCGAACCAACAACTTTCTTATTATTTCATCACTCAGACTTCATGACATGAAACTTTATTTGCAACATTTGCAATAACTTTCACTTTCAATAAATCCTCATAACTTTCATTTCACTTGAAATTTTTTACAAAACTTTGAGAAAGAATCATTTACTTAGCATAAATCAAATCGAAGTTTTCCTTAAATATGCATCCCATACCGCATATTGTGGGAATCCTTTGAGTTTCTTAAATATGCATTCCATACCGCATATTGTGGGAATCTCTTTTTTTTTAAATCATTTTCAGCATTTTTCATTTTCAACTTTTCATTTCAAAACTTTGAAGAGAAATCATTTACCTCATTCCGTTGAGCTTGATGTGATGGAGTGTTGAGCGATGTCGATTTATTTCCAAAGTCTAGTGACTCTAACTAGACTTGACTTGAAAGAAGTTTTGGGATTCAAGGATGAATCGCTCGATACCACTTTGTAACCACCCACTTTTCCAAAGGACGGATTAGCAGGACTATTACTCAACGAGAATTAAGAAACGAATAAGGACATGAACATGAAATGTGAGACATATATCGAATACTTTAAAGCTCCTATATTTTGAGATTGACAAACATAAAATACATATGACTTTGTATTCTGCTGAAAAACATGTGAATACACATATGACGATGTGTACTCAAGGTACTAACTTTCACGACAAAAGAATTCTATTGCTCAACACCGCCCATCGCATCACCACCAACTCGCACATTTAAAACAACATGCGGGTCGAGTACAAGAATGCACTCTGGACTCATGCCAAAAACATTTTCATCTTTAAATTACATCGCCCATCAAGAACTCCACGAGGTTTTATTTGAAATACTGCTACTAAACATTTTCTTGATTCATAAATCGGTCGCCGACATTTTCTTTGTATGTATGATCCATATCCTTTCATTCCTCGTATAACATTTCAACTCGAACGCCGTAGAAGGGCCTCCTCTACGCCGCGATCGCCGTGAATTGTACTTTACAGACACACAACTTGAGTGTACACGTTAATCCGGCTATAAAGACAGATCCGAATCGATTTTTCATGAATTGGGAGCGACCCAACAACTTTTCTTTTCATTCATTCAGTAACCAACACATTGATAGGATACATACATAAAACATAAACATTTTGGGGTAATTTCATGAACATCATTTTCTCATCATTTTCAAAAGAAAGCATCATAAATAAATACTTTTCATTTTGCATAAAGCATCATAAATAAATCATTTTATCCTTGAGGATAAGAAAGAAAAGCCCACCTCGATAGGACAAAGCTCGAGGAAATCACTATTACTTCTGAAAGCAACGCTAATCCCTTGATCGACAAAACCACAGAAGCACTAATCTTAATAGGTCTCAAAAGCTAGCCTTAAGCTCAAGTAGAGTAGATACTAGCTTATGATTCGTTAAGCAGTTTTCAAAATATAATTAAATTTGAAAACTAATTTATACCGCTCAAGGCACCAACAATACCCTTACTCGACTTTTCGCTTAAAAACAATTTAATTTCATAATCTTCGTTGTTAAATACTTTTTACAAGTATAATGCAATTAAATTGCATACTAAAATCATATATATATATATATATATATATATATATATATATATATATATATATATATATATATATATATATATATGACTTTGCTTAATATAACACATAATATAATTATCAAATTATGCACTTGACTAGCATAATTTAATTTATTTAATTATTCTAACTTAATTAATTTCATTAAAAGAAATTAATTACATTAATTAAAGAGGTCTTAATCATAAATTAAAGATAATTTAAACTTGACTTAACCTTATCTTAATCAATCAATTAATTAAACTTAATATTAATTAATTAATTAATTAATTAACTTACCATAATTAAATAATTTAAACTTATATATAAGTTTAAGTTAATTATTTAATTAATAAGACTTAATTAATTAATTAAGTCTTAAAGTTAAACTTTATTTATTTAATTAATTAAAGTCTAAGGATTTAATTAATTAAAGCAAGTCAAGTCCTTAATTAAATTAAATCTCAAACAATAGTTAAATCAAAGTCCAATTATTATTTAAATCTAAGCCACATTTTATTTAATTCACTGAGCCCAACCCAATATTTAAATAAAACCATCTTTCTATATTATTCTACCAACATTAAATAAAAGAATCACCCATTCAATTTAAAACAGGGCCCAACTTAATTTAATTTCTCACCCAAAGTCAAGCCCATTTTCTTTTACTTCTCCAAACGGCAAGCCCATAACCTTATTATATTCGCCTAATTAAAACACTCATAGCCCATTAGCATTTAAATAAAAGAATAGCAATACATTAAATAAAATAGATCACCAATTATTAAATAAAGAGCCCAACATCAATTAAATTAACAAGGCCCAACTCCTTTTGAAACAAACCCAGCCCATTAACTTTGCACAAACCCTAAACCTAAGTCATGTAAATTTTCCGACCGCTTCGTCACGTCAGCGGCCAAAATTCAGCGACCCATTTTTTCTTTTTTTTCATTTTCTCCTCTTCTCTTCTACCATCGCCCGCCTCACGCCTCTCTCGCCTCACTATCTTCGCGCTGCCGCCGCCGCTGCCCCCTGCCGGGCCGGCCACCCTTACTCACACACACACACACCAACAACACACACACGCCACACAACAAACACACAACACGCACGCACGTTAAGCCGCATCACGCCGCACCGACTTCCGCCCACCGTCGCCAACCACCGACTCTCTCTCGCCTCACCACGACACACGCACGCGACGCACAACACAAACGCCAACGCACACATACCAACACACACGTACGCACACGCCGTGCACACACGCAGAGTACACACCACGCGACGCACGACCGCCGCCGCGTCGCCGCCGCGCGGCCGCCATGTCGCCGCCACCGCGATCGTCTCTCTCTCAGTAAAACCCAACGCAACCCCCCTTTTCATCTTTCATATCACACACATACATGTATACATACATATATACGCATATACACATAAAAAAATTCATAGAAGATTTAAAAGTTTTAAACCTTAGGATTCCTCTTGTTGGGGTGCAGTGGGAAGAATGAGTGAAAGTGAGGCTAGGGTTCAAAAATAAGGAGAAGTGAAGTTTATATAGTTAGGGTTTCAATGGGCTTCTCATTTTGGGCTCTTGTTAAACCAAAGCCCATTATACAAATTATTCTTACGCTCAAGTCCGATCTTAAAGGTTATAAATTAATTAAACATTGACATGATATTATTAATACAATGACTTATAAGTATATATATAAATCATATTCGATTATTATATAATCTATAATAATTCGTAATCACTTTATAATAATTAGTGAAATAAATTCTTTTTGTTGGAATTTAAAAATTTCTTTCATCGGGCACGAATCATTTAAATTCTAAGTTCGAAAGTCATTCTAATCTTATTAAGAAAGACGGGATATGACATCTCTTGAGTCCAAGTGTCAAATGTAATTGATGTGGTTATGTCAATTGATCTCTTAATTTTATTGGAAAGCCAAATCAAAATCAATGATTCCACATTTTAGAATATTTTACAATAAATATAATCATTACACCACAAATTTAATAAAAATATCATATCAATATAATTTATGGATTATTTTTTTTTGCTTTGAACGATCTATATAATTTCGAGACTAAGTGCAAGCTCAACATTTTCTAAAATTTTTCAAAGTTTACACGTTAGTATTTCTTGTGAAAAACAAATCAAAGATATGTAACCCATAAATAGATTTTTGTTGAAAGTTTATGCGCCGCCATCGCGGACAAGGTGGCAAAGGATTAGGGTTATAATGCATGTCACATGTTCGAATCCTCTTGAGCTCATTCACTAGTCCTTTTTTTTAACTTGTTGAAGATTTGCTTCGCGATTTTGTTTGAAAAATGCCAGTCGTATTAATTATTTCTCGATTTTCTGCATGTATGGCTAGAATTTTTGATTTTGTTACCTTATACATATTAATGAGAAATAATTAAAACTGAAAAATCGTAAATACAATTAAAAACACTCGATCCATAATAGTAACAAGTAACAATTAGAAATAACAAAAACACTAAATCCAAATCCAAATCCAAAATGCAAGTTAAAATTAAAAATAACGAAAATGGGGCATAGACATATTATACACCACTTTCTTGTGTTCCTATGTTACTCCTGGTACGAGGCCGATTCCTTTCGACAACACTTTTAAATCGGTGTTGCCTTGGTCTACCTCTCGGACGACTCACATTCGGATCAAGGACTACAACCTCGCCAGATGCATCAGCAATAGGTTCTCGCACTGAAGTCCAATTAGTGAGCGTATTCTTCATTTCTCTACACTTTTCCTTGATAAACTCCATCCTTTCATTAGACGAGTAAGCCAAATCTGTGCACTCTTGAAATTCTCGCTCCACTTCTTGGAACGATTTGTACTCCTTCGTCATATGAGGATATCCACCAGCAAAAACAATACTAGCATGTGGTCTATAAACATCCTTACGCCATCTTCTTAATATGTATCTTTCATTAACATGATCAATGTCTTTGTAAGCTAAAACTTTCAAGACATGAACACATAAAATTCCTTTAAATTCAAACTTACGGCAATTGCAACAAATATATGCTCATGTGTCAACAATGCGCATCCTAGTAAAATAGATTGATGATGGTGATTAACTCCGACCACAGTAGCCAAAGGCATTTGATATTGGTTAACGAGATATGTGGTATCGAAACTAATAACATCATGGAAATCATGATATGTTGCTATGCTTCGAGGATGAATCCACATCACATTCCGAAGTCTCGAGTCATCACCAATATCCATCAAATGGAAAAATCTAGCATCAGTTGAATACAATTTGATAAATAACTTACGGATAGCGTCTGCATCTCCGCCACCGAGTCTCAATCTTCTTCTCTCATTGATAAAGTTCCTACAATCCTTGAAGTTGCTCCCACATTCAAGGACCTCCACTTGAATTCAATCAACTTTAGGTTTTACAAACTTTGATGCCTACAATGTCGTTAGCCTCTAATTGTCTCTTCATATTCAATGACAAACCCTATGACTCGGCATGAAAATTGACATAGTTGGATACAGTTCGTGATTGTGGTCTACATGTACCAAGACACCTCCCACTTTGTAAAATCACGCTTTATCACATTAATATGCGCACGACAATCCATTTTTTCGTATGTTTCTTAAAATTCATCTTTCCCAAGCACGATCACAAGAAATAACAAATGTACTTGCTAGTACTAGAAATACTTCTACAATACACACCAAATCCTAGTAATTTTATGTATGAATTGTATGCCATATAGAGTCTTTCTATAGAACCGAAAATCATACCCGATTTGGACCTTCATGCACCAACTCGTCGAATGCATCTTCTGGGACTCATCTTCATGTGAATCGTGCAACTGATTGTGCAACTCATCTTCAAGGACGTCCAATTCATCTTCGCCATCGGATCCAAATAACTCATTCAAAATTTCATCATGCGTTCGGCCATCGAAGATGCACGATTTCTTACTTGTTACTAAGATATTTTTGCTTTGAAGTTTGTTGCTCACGTATGTTTTTTCGTGTATGAATGTTAATCACGATTATCTTATCAAATATTCATTGTTGCGATTTATAAGGAAAATAGTTAAGTAATAGGTAAAGATATGGCTATACAAATCAAATGAGATATGGTGTACAAATCAAAGGAGATATGATTTATAAGGAAAATAGTTAAGTAATAGGTAATCGTCGATTGTTAAAATGATACAACAAAAAATTATAAAAGTTATTACGAAAAGAAAATAAAAAAGGGAGAAAAAAATAAGAAATAAAATTAACGAAACAATAAAACCCTAAAAAACACAAAACAAAACTAACGAAACAAAAAAATATAAAAAACACAAAACAAAACAAAACAAAACAAAAGGGACTAGGGATTGGGCATAATGAGATTCGAACTTGAGACCTATGATTCGACACCCTAGTCCTTTGCCACCTTGTCCGGCAGTGGCAGCCGCGTTAGGATATTGAAAATAATTGAACTTATAAATTTGTGAAGGGATTTTCGGGTTTGAGGGTTTAGGGTCTAGGGTTTAGGGGTATACCAATTTCTGAATAAATACCATCAAACACACTATTATCTTACAATTTTAATACTATAGTATAGTATTATACCAAATGATCAAACAATGTTGTCACTATTGTCTTATAATTTAAAAACTATAGTATATCAATTTCCGAAAAAATACCATCAATCACACTATTATCTTACAATTTTGATACTATAATATAGTATTATACCAAATGATCAAACAATGTTGTCACTATTGTCTTATAATTTAAAAACTATAGTATATCAATTTCCGAATAATTACCATCAATCACACTATTATCTTACAATTTTGATACTATAATATAGTATTATACCAAATGATCAAACAATGTTGTCACTATTATGACTATTATACAAATTCATTATGTTTGATTGTTGTTAATTTATGTTTTTATAATTGAACAATTTTTTACAATGTAACTACATTTATTAATTAATGGAAGATTGTGGTAAACGATTATATTACTTAGTTCATACTTTAATTAAGATGTATATTTTTTTACAAGGAAATCAGCCCACTTCAATTCGATTCAAAATATATTAAACTATAGATGCACGTCGATTGTTAAAATGATATAAAAAAAATATAAAAGTTATTACGAAAGAAACTAAAAAAAGGGAGAAAAAAATAAGAAATAAAATTAAAGAAACAATAAAATATAAAAAACAAAAAAACAAAACTAACGAAATAATAAAATATAAAAAACACAAAACAAAAAAAAGGACTAGGGATTGAGCATAATGAGATTCGAACTTGAGACCTATGGTTCGACACCCTAGTCCTTTGCCACCTTGTCCGGCAGTGGTAGCCGCGTTAGGATATTGAAAATAATTGAACTTATAAATTTGTGAAGGGATTTACGGGTTTGAGGGTTTAAGGGTTTAGGGTTTAGGGGTTTTCGAAGCTTAATGGTTTAGGTGTTTAGGGTTTATGGATTTGTTACAAATTTCATAATTCTCATTTCATTTCTTAAATTCTTTCAAAAAACTTAAATGAATTATAAATACATATTTTCAAATTATGAACAATATGTGACATGATTATCACAATATAGTTCTTTCAATCAATTATCTGATTTTTAAGGTACATTACACTATTATCTTATAATTTAAATACTATAGTATAATTTAAACAATGTTGTCACTATTACATGATGGTTTTATCAAATTTTCTAATTCCTTCAAACGTTTTAAATGAATTAATAGTTATTAATTTAAACTAGCGATCGAGGCTGCTCAAATCCATCTTAGATAAAATAATCAAACAATGTGATCAACGTGTGGTACTATTCGCATTATTTTGTAATTTTATACTAGAATATACTTTTATTCGAATAATGTGGTCAACACGTGACACTATTCTCACAATTACGATTGTTTCTTTTAATTTTTAATTTTTAGCATCACTTTCACTAATATCTTATAATTTTTATACTACAATATACTTTTATGAAATAATAGAATATGTGATCAACATATGACAATATTCTTACAATTATAGTTGTTTCTAATCAATTTCTAACTTTTAACATCAATTTCAACAATATCTTATAATTTTTATACTATACAAAACTATTATCAAATAAACGAACAATATTGTCACTATGTCACACTATTCACACTATTATAGTGATATGTTACACAATTCTTAATATTAATTTAGATTAATTGTCAATAATTTATAATTTTATAGTTGAGTATCGTGCGTGGGGTGCCTGATGCCGGCAATCGTTGTACGCCCTTTGCCAGGTGCATGGTGTCACGCACCCCTTGTCGGGTATCATGCACATGACACATATTATTTGCAATAGCTTAAAATTAAATTAATTTTATTTTAATAATATATGTAATTTAATAATCATAAAAATAAATTAGTTTTAATAAATTGAAAGAGAAACATCACTCGAACAATAAAATTTGGATTACAAAAGAAAATTATTTTTAAATCAATCTCACACTTTAAATGATCATGACTTTATATTTTAAACTCGTTTTACAAATTGAAATCAAATTAAAATCTTATAACAATCTTTAATATAAGATGCATATTGCATATTTTATTGTAAATCACATGTCCAATTATGAAAGAAAACTAGAAAAGGAGAAGAAATAAATAATAAAATAAATAAAACACTATTATTAGTGAAAAATAATGTTTTTTTTTCACTATCTTTTTCGTTGGAATTATTATCAAGAAGTAAAGAATTAGCACCCCTCCAATATGTGAAATCCATATTATGTTCGATCCTATAAATTAAGGAATGAAATATATGAATAAAAAAATGTTTAAAATGAAAATAAAAAATGAGACTCAAAATTAGTGAACGTGAAATCCATGATTTATCATGTTCAATTCTTGAAATTATGTTCAATGATTGGAATATGTTCAATCCTAAAAAATGAGACAAAAAAAAAAACGCTGCAAAAAATTTGAAATATGTGAAAATCCATATATTCCATCTTTGAAATAATAATGCACCTATTTTCAAGGAGTAGTGCCTATTATTAAGGAAAGAAATCGATGACTAATTTTAGTTACTAATTTGTAGGAGGGACAAATTAGTCATAAGATTAAAATATTAAAAATCGAACCGGTTTAAAAAAACGATCCGGTCCGATTTATATTTGAGGGGTACTATGTATATACATACTATGTAAAAAAATCATTATTCTTTTTAGAATTACTTGTATGTGTGCGAGTGAATTGAGTATGAGTCTGACTGATCATTATTTGAGTTTACATATGAAGTGGACCATATAAAAGCTTCTATAAACCAATCTGAGTCATTTTTTTATTGATATATCATTTCATTTAAGAAGCATGATTGTCATAAATATCAAGCATTATCACATAGAGTCATTATTGTATATACAAAAAAAGTATTACTCAAGAAAAATTATTATTATACATATAAAAACTAACTATTATAATTTAAAAAACATAATTTCTAATCACTAGGAGAGGAACATATATTACCATAACTCATTCCTATATAAATATATGTCTTCAATTTTCGCCTACATGATGAACTGTGTAACGTGGTGTTTTGACCTATCTAGAATTTACATCAGACCAACAAAAAAACTAGATATAGATATAGATATCATTATCAATAGTCACTACATCTACGTGTATAATACTAGGCGTCATTAAGAAATGAAGGACGTTATAACGTTATTGAAAAGTCTTGTATAGATTTACGAAGTGTTTACATATCCTAACCTTAAAAAAAATGTCATGTCTTCGTAATCTTAGTTCAGTTGATTAAAAAATAGTAGATTTGAAATAAGAATCAAAGATTAAGTTTTAGCAACCTTATTATAGAAGTTTTACCTTATTTAGGATGATTTTTTATGAACATTAGATAAAGTTTTTATATCTTCTTAATTGTTGAATTATTGTAAGTTATTTTCTCGTATTTTCTTGTAACTGGGATGTGAGGATTGAAAATAATTTTCTTTTTTTGAACACAACCTGAAACTGACAAATCAGGTTGTGTTCAAGACTTTTGTCAGTACTGTCACATAAATATATGCATCAAATTATTTGATTCATGGCTTATTGATCAGCATCAACCCCATTTTTCTAAATTAAATATGAGGTACAAATGCGCCAAGTAAAAAAAATACTCTCTCCGTCCACCAAAAACATGCATCGATTTTGGTGGCATCAGTTTTAAAAAAACTGTAATGAATATAAAGTAAATGTGTATAAAAAGGTGTGTGATTGGGATAATAAATGAATATATTAATGGATTGTGAGTGTAAAAAGGTGGGTCATGAGTGTTTTTTTGTAAATAAGTGGATAAGTTGAGGGTAAAAATATAAAATTGATGTTTCTAAAAAAAAGAAAGTGCACATTTTTGGTGGACGAATCGAAAAGGAATTAAATGCACGTTTATAGTGGACGGAGGAAGTATAATATACAAAGTACTGCTGAGTGCTGATGAGTGATGATATAGATACTCGAGCAAAAGATATGTATAGATGTTGTGTGTGTCTGTTTGTGTATGTGATACTCCATTTATTTATTTTGCTAGACGCCTACAAAGAACCATAGCTTAATAAAAAATATATAGCACAGGAGATCAATATCGTCTTTGATGTTTGTGCAGGAGTCAACACTTTAATTATTATTTATAGCTTCTCGAAGGAAAAAGAGATGGAAAAATAAATAAATATACTAGATTAGAACTACATTATCATCTAAATATAACTGGAACTATATAGAATTATTTTATTCGAGCATGAAACTATAATATAAGACCTAATGATTTTAATTTTTTTTAGAGAAATGATATTAATTGTTATATATATGAACATAAATTTATAGCTATTAACATTCTTAATATGAAATCATTTGTTGCCGGAGTCTCTAAAAATGTGATAATATTGCCTAAGTACTACTCCCTCCGTCCACCAAAAATGTGCATCGATTTTGGTGGCACGAGTTTTAAGAAAACTGTAATGAGTGTAAAGTAAATGTGTATAAAAAATGTGTGTCATTGAGATAATAAATGAATATATTAATGGATTGTGAGTGTAAAAGGTGGAATAATTAGTGTTTTTGTAAATAAGTGGATAAGTTGAGGGTGAAAATGTAAAGTTGATGTTTAAAAAGGAAAGTCTGCATTTTTTGGGATGAATGAAAAGGAATTAAATGTACGTTTTTGATGGACGGAGGGATTACATGTTTGTATACGCAAAATGAAACAAGAAAACATATTAGCTGGCTAAGATAAATAGATACCGACCCTATATATCTATATATATATATATATGTATATATATATATACTGAAAACCCCAATAAAATCCTTTAAATATCGTCCTATTAATATATTAGTGTTATATAAAATTTTCTCCCAATATATTATATAAAGTTCCAGAATAAACATCTTAAATTATTCGTTACACGTGAGGCTGCTTCTTCGTAGAGAACATGGAGTTCATAAATCAACAAAACTCTTATACAAGAACAGCTGTCGAAATCTCTGGACAAATTGGAACATAGTTAATTAAAGGCTTTATATCTATTAATAAATAGGTACTTTACTACCCCTTTTTCTATATCTTCACAATACATAGTCATATCTATATATGTTGAACAATACTTTTTATAATTATGGACAAATATATAGCTTTAAAATTGGAATTTTGAAATACTAAAACATTGTGCATCTAAGCACACCACTAATTAGATTAATCTTGATCCAAGTGAATATTATTGAGAAATAACATTTTCTCAATTTGTATACGTTGTTTTAATATGATATTCAGTAACATTAGACGTTACAGATACTGACAATTAACCTAAAAGTTTCTTCTCTATGTACATTAATAAACACTGCAAAAAATAAATTAACCAAAAAATAGTAAAATAAACACTGCAAAAAATAGAATAATAAATCCGTAGGCTAGAAAGTGGGTTGATCTATATGAATAGATAATGCACGAAAATGATGAAGAATTTGGGTCGCTTACTCATTCCACGCTCTTGCAATTTTGTGGAACAATGATATTAGAGATATGTCATTACCAAAGACACATCACTTCATAATTTCTCAATAAAGTTTATTTCAATGTCACAATTTTCAAGAACGTGATGACGCTCATTAATTATTAAAAGATTAGGTGCCATTTTCTGAAAGAGATGTAAAGCCTAAGTTTAACGTTTGCCCACCTCAACCTCTTCTTTTTCCTTTTTAAAGTTTGACGTGCGAGAAAAATGACCCATAATGAATAAATAAATCAACCCACCACTTCCCTTTCCTTATAAAATATAAAATTAAAAAATAAAATAAATAAACCCAACACTTGCAGCTTAATTGCAGTACAAAAAGAACACATGTGAAGACAAAGACACCATTTTGCGATTTAAAGATTTGGAACATGTAAGACGGTGCTGCCCTAAATTAGTAGTAGAAAAAATAAGGATAGTTTAATTGTATTTCTTTTTTCTTCGAAACTCAACTCTTTTATAACTAAAAAGAATAAGTTGTGCAAAATAAAAATAAAAATATGAAATGAACGAGTCGAATACATTACAATCTTATTAAACGAGACTGTTGGAGTAAAAAGAAGTAATCTAATCTATTGGATGAAAAGTAGATTTTTTTTAATCAATTAAATACAGAAATTTTAAAGGACGCGTCGTGATGAACTTGAGAGGGCTACTGGCTAAGATTAACCACTCTACCACTAGGCCAACTTATTAGTTATAGTGAGCGTGACCACTAGGCTACTTTCCGAGGGGCGAAATTCTTCTATTTATTGTAAAATATAGAAAAGAAAATTTATTGTTTCATAAAACAATATAAAATTGTTTGTGTTTTGTAATTCATTTATATGGGTCACCAATTGATTTTATAAATATCACACTAATTTGGTATTGGGTATTCCACTATAATATTTTATTTTGTATTTCATTGAATTAAATTAAACTTCGAGCAGCCCCGTGCGACATTTCCTTTTCAATATCTATACAACAAATAAGCATCTTCGCAAATTTTATCACAATTCAGTATTCAGTGGGCTATACCCTTGGGAGTTATGTGTTGATATCAAATATTAATGAAATGTGACAAGATAAGGTGTGGCCCTCTAACTAACGTCTAAAAGTAATGTTTAATGGCATGTAGTAATGACAAGAAAAGAGGGGTTCTCAAAAATTTTAATCTGTCATGCAATAAAAAGTGAAAAAATTGTAGGCCACCAATTTGCTTTCCCCCTGTTTCATTTTCTTGAATCTTGAGTTTGAAAATTTCAAACTGGGACATAATCAACATAGCACAAGGAGTAATTTTTCAACATATAATTGAGTTAGAATGGCCCATTTGGAAACATAGAGAGGTGTAGGGAATCTTTTGGTTAAGTAGGGCTCATTATTTAGGTAGAAAACGTGAGTCATGCACGAACTAACATGTGTGTTGTTTGTAGCCCATTTTAATCTTGTGCTTCTTAATTTAATATCATTTGCAAGTTATAATAATAATAATAATAATAATAATAATAATAATAATAATAATAATAATAATAATAATAATAATAATAATAATATTATTATTATTATTATTATTATTATTATTATTTGTTTTATATTTTAATTTTTATCCATGAAATCAATAAAGCATCATTTTGCAAAGGCGCCCCAAATGTCTATGGGAAGCTTAAATGGTCCCCTCAATAAAAGTTGGCTAGAAACAATGAAATTTTGCATCACAATGTTGGCTGCCATTTGGCAATCTATGAACTATGAAGTAGTTCCATATATAAATCAAGAACCTTATTTTGTGGCTTTTAATATCACTAATCTCATCTTTCAAAACGTCATGTACATAATAATTAACAACAAAAAGGAAATAAGAAAAATATTGTCCTTTGGGATGATAGTGAGTTTTCATAAGCCAAATATTACAGATTCGAATTTCATTACTGTCTCGTGAGTCGCGATATTACAGTTGATTTTTCAACTATGGTTTCTTGTTTGCATGAGACTATGAGTCCCAATAAACAAAAAGAAATAACAAATACTTACCAAAGATCTCAAGTAACGCCCTAAGATCTTCTAAGAAAAGAAAACTATATCTCGATTTGAAGGAATAACAATTGCCAAAGTAGTACTTTTGCCACCATATTTTGCAAATCACTTCAATGTAAGATCATCACATGAATTAAAATCTGTCAGGCAGATTGAAATCCAGATCCAAATACTACAAACATTATCATATTTACAAATACACAATTTGATATGAGTTTGGATTCATATATTTGATATGTACGATAGGTCTAGGTCCCTAAGATAGTCTTATATTAATTTTTGCATTTTGATAATAGATATGACAAAAGACTGGCCATTCTTTTTGTACAACAAATGATCATGAAAAATTCAGTAAGACAAAAATAATCTCATTGAAATTTTTGCAGGTTACATTGAAGAATTAAGCAATATACTATTAAACTAGATGCCTCACCGATCCAATTTACGATGGACTTTGGGCTAACATCTTATAACAGACGGATTATGGGCTTTTATCTTTATTACAGACCAATTAGTTTGCCTTCGACATGTAATTAGGAATTTTTTTCTGATACGGGCCTTGAGTTTTCAAAGCAATGCACGAATTTTAATTTCATAAAGAAAATAAGAAAGTAGCAATGCCTTTGTTCCTATAATTAAACAGGTGAGTTAAAAATGGATATTTGAGTTAAAGATGGATAGTTGGAAAATAGTTGCTAGTCATATTTTATTTCTTTTTCACTAAAAAGCACTTATGATTCTTGTGATTCGGGTTGAGATCAGTGTTCTATAATTGATGTTACATTTTTGTATCCTACTTTCAATTTTTATGACATTTTTTTGTCTTTTTTCCTTCAATTTCAATTTTATGTGCTGTAGTTTAAGGGGTGGTCTCCTACGCGCGGCGTGCACAGTGAGACCACCAATTAATTAATTAATTTATTTATTATTAAATTAATTCTAATTAAAATTAATTAATTTAATAAAATATTGATTATAAATTAATAAATAATGATTTTGAATTAATAAACTTTAATCATGAATTAATAATATTTAATTTTTAATTAATAAAATTTAATTGGAATTAATAAATCCTAATTATGAATTAATAAACCCTAATCGTGAATTAATAAATCTTAATTTTTAATTATGAACCCTAATTGGAATTAATAATAATTTTGAATTAATAAACCCTAATTTTGAATGATAAACCCTAGTTTTGAATTAATAAACCCTAATGAATTAATAAATCCTAATTTGAATAATAAGCTCTAATTTTGAATAATAAACTCTAATTGTGAGTTAATAAACCATAATTATAAATTAATGAACCCTAATTATGAATTAATAAACTCTAATTTTGAATAATAAACCCTAATTTTGAATTAGTAAACTTTAATTATGAATTAATAAACCTTAATTGTAAATTAGTAAACCATAATTATGAATTAATAAATTCTAATTTTGAATTAATAAATGAAAAATTAATAAATTTAATTATAAATTAATAAAATCTAATTATCCTTACTCAACATAATTGATATATAATTATTTTAACAAAGAACAAGGTGAAATTTCGCGGTGGGCTGAGCTCATCCAAGTTTTTGTCTTAGTTTAATTTTGTAACTATTAACTAGGGTTTATGGTGATCGTTCTGTCAATTCTTTCATCACATGTTAAATGATGGTACTTTCCGTTTCATAAAATGCCTCAACCAAACTTTACCCTGTTTTTTGTTCAAAGTTTGTTCTTTTCCCAAAATTTGTTATCAAGAAATTCCCATTATGTAATATGAACTAGAAAAAGAGAGAACAGTATTACATCACAAATAATAGGATTATAGGGACTAGGAATATTTACTCAAATTAATATCTTAATAATTCACATAATAAAAATCAAGTTATAATTAAAAGTTATTATCGAGAATGAAATTAAAACAGTATAAATCCGTTATTATGGAACTATCCGTATCGAATTCTTACTTGTGTGAAAAATAAAACCATGACAAAATTTATAGGGCCGGGGAGGTTAAAGTCTTTGAAGAGCCTTAATGGGGGTCAATTGTCTTTCTTCGTCTGTTCTAGCAATTGCATACAACATATAGCAATTCATCTTTCTATTATTTCTATTGTATATAGAACTAGAGTTGACCTCAGATGCGATCGCGATAATAATTATTGAATTATATTAATAATATAAAATTAAAATCAAAATTATATCCACGATTATACAAGTAAAATTAAAAATATTATAGATTTTTAATATATATTATAAGAAAGTTAATATAATATATATATATAACCATATCACGAAAAAATAGAAATACACCAAATAAGGTTTTCTTAAATAACATGAATACAATATTATAATCGTGTTTATATATATATATATATATATATATATATATATATATATATATATATATATATATATATATATATATATATATATATATATATAAAGGGTAGTGTGTTTTTCGGGTTATATATTAAACCACGAAAGAAAATAGAAATTATACATAATAGAGCTCACACAAAACTCTTTTGATGGAGAAAACATGGACGGAGCCTTCGTTTCCAGACAATATGTTCAGCGGAATTGAAGGATTTTTTTTATGGGATATTGGGATATATTATTTGGCTCTTAAGAATGAGTATATAATTTGTTATCGGCTATAGGAATAAGAAAACATAAAGCTTAGAAACTCATGGTTGTTTGAGAATGCAAAGATTTTATTGATTTCTCTCCAAGGGGGGTTGCATTTTACAATGAATAACTTATGCCGTTTTATAGGCAACTAAAACAACTATTACAATTTTTTTGTCAATGAGATGTCATGAATTAGATAATGACATCTTCCTAACTATAAAAAAAATATAATCTACCTAGCTAAAGATAAGAGTAGAGATAGCTAAGATGACTAAATTTTTTACACGTCATCCACCTATCATTTCTTATTTTAATGCTATTTATTATTGATCACCGCCATTCTATCGTGTAAAAGAAAAACAGAAAAAGAAGAAAATTACAAAAGAGAAAGCAGTTACAAAATAATAATTGTCACAAATCTGTCTAATCCTTCAGAAATCTCTATGAGTTTCTGTAATTGTGTCGCAACTTTGAGAATAATCAATATCTTCTTCTTTATCTGTATTGATGATAACATTTTCTTCATCTGTAAGACTATCACCTTGACACACTGTCGTTTAGCGTTCAAAATAAATTTATAACCTATTGCCCATCACAGGCGTAGCCAGCGATAAGTATAGGGTCGATCCCACGAGGAGTTGGTGTAGCAATCTCTGATGTCACGATGTCACTTAAAAGTAATGAGAGTAGTGTAATTATTTTGATCACTATAGGTAAGGCCAAAGTAACATGAAATAAACTCAAAGGAAATATCAAATAATAACGAATCTGGCTTGGGCAACAACTTGGTGAAGATGATTAACACTCGGTCATAGGTGCAAAGGTTTTCACTACATGACATGCATCAACCGGTTATAAGAGACATACGCCGTGACCCCGTTGTCACGCGTCACGCCCACGACGCACCCCTCCAAGTCTATCCTTTCTGTGTAAAGAAATGCAAGGGACACCCTATGCAAACTATCTAACCCATAATGCCCACGCGAGGACACCTCAAGACATGCAAGCCTACATGCGGCGTTATGATCTAGAGCAGCACCGGTATTGGCAAAGGCGTTGCTAGACTACTCCAACTCGCCCACACCATCAGACTATTTGGGGTGCGGGACACCCGACACCTTAATCCAATTATTACTTGCAACCTCCTCGCCCACTATGTTATTCGCGACTAACACACCGAGTTTGGTTAAGTTATATATTGCTCGGGACCTAGTGCTTGGGAACACACGCATGCGCAGATCGTAATGCCCTACTTAGACCTTTCAAGTTATATTAATCATGCTTCACTTAGTTATACCCAAACCGTAATAAAGAATTAGCTAGACATAAAATAAACAAACATGCAATGCTTAGTTGAGACCATCATAAAAGGGAAACAACTTACTATTACTTGAATGAAATAAGCGGCGAGCTAAAGTGTCGCCAACAAACATACATAAAACAAATAAAATGTGTTTACCCGAAGGACTTAATGTATGTGGTGGTGTGGTTCGTGAGAAGGAACGAGAAAATGCAGCGAATGATGATGATATGAAGAAGATGCCCACAAGTCGCGCATTCATCCCATATATATAGGCCGAGAGAGGTTGACGATGGTGTTGGCCCATGGGCTGTATAACCCGTTAGGGTTTCCTTGTTGATCGGCGTCTTTCCTTGCCCAGAGGGATTTGAGATGATCTCCTCCGGATTTTATGGGATTTGGCCTTAGCGCGCCTTCTTTCCGGATTTAGCGAGATTCACCCCGATCCCGCGTATCTTGCCCAGCCAGCTCTCTCTCATCTTCTCTCGCCTCCTTCTTCCTTCTTCCTCTCTCGGTTTCGCTTGCCTTTTCACTTGGCTTGCCCATCACCTATCCTCGGAGATGTAACTTGTGCGGTTTGTAAGGAGGTCGTGCCGTGTGTGAACGGCACTTGGGGTTGGATGCCACGACCGTGAGCCAAGCTCTGTGCCCTCGGGATGCAATCGTATCTCGGTTAGTCCGCCATGCAAGTTTCCACTCCGTGTGCCCATTTCGCCTGCCTTGCCTCAGAGACCGGTGTGTCCTCCCGCACACAAAACACAACAAGAAAGACACAAAGACTCGATCTAGACCTAGACAAGACACAGAAAAATAGCACAAAACTTGGGCTCGTCACACGCACACACTTTAAACATGCTTGTCCTCAAGCATGCACGTGTAATCTGCCCAAGACAAAGCAAGAAAGAAAAGACACAAAAAGACATAAAAGGTTAGCACACCTCCACCAGCGGGTTATCTCGGCTAATATAAGCTCATTGGAACAGGCCAGTAAGTCAAGAAGACTCAATTTAAGCAACGACCATCAAACAAGTCAAAATATAAATTTGAGCATATTGGGCATTTTCCTCACCAACGCTCTGCACTATTGTGTATAGGCTAGTGTATACGCTCAGGACATCTGTCATTTCGACTATGTTATATGCTTGCGTGCCCTCTACCATCTCCACCGTTTAGATAAAGTTCTAAACATTTATCCTTAGGTCTTTTATTTGGCTGTAATGGGGCTTAAGGCATAGGTGGGAGATTTTTGGAACGGGGCTAGGGTCATCATGGACTCAGGTTTGAGGAAATTGTTTTGACTTCCATGGATTTCCTTTTGCCTTCTTCTTACGGGCCTCAGCACAAACATCTTAGGACTTCGTCAATATATTTTTTTTTTTCTCTTTCTTTCAATTCTGGGTACCTTCTATATATTGGGCATTTTGCCCATTTCTTTGAAATTTGGATAACCCCTTTTTTTCTTGCCCATTACGAGGCTACTGTTTTCCCTTCTTGTTCGCCCTTTTCTTCTTTTAGCCCTGAGTCCAATTGACCGGGTAGGCTTCTTTTTCCAGGCTAATTTAAGTGAATGAAGGAATCTATTAAGCTCAAGGGGGCTGAACGAGGGACTAACAATAGGGAGGACATTTTTGGCTTAGTGGGCTATTTGAAAGAAAAATTGCCTAAGTCATCTAAATGTTTTGGCTAAGTCAATGAGTCATCGACATAAGAGTGCACGCAAGTTCTAGCAAAAGCCTAGTGAAGATGTCAATTATCACACAAGGAAGGAAATTGTGTTGATCAAGATACAACAATTTAGGCTCAAAGCTCACCATGTGTGCTCAAATTCAATTCGTCATCCTTATTTACATACGGTCATGCTCAAAACAGAATTCCTAAAATTACCAGCTTTATTCACAACAAGAAAAATACAGGCCAATCAATCCCACCAATTTAAATATTCTAACCGACACACAAAAACGAGAACCCCTCCCCACTTACACACTTTGAGTTGAGCAAAGTAGGTAAACAAGGAGGGAACACAAACAACAAACAACGAAACGACATGAGCAAGGTAGGCAGTCCCCCCACTCACACACTTTGCCTTGGGCAAAGTGGGTCAGAGTGGGGACCAACTCTCTTAACTCAGACAAAGCAAAACAGACGCAACCCCCTCTACTCACACACTTTGCCTTGAGCAAAGTGGGTGAGAAAAGGAGGTTGACCACCAACAACAAACAAAACAAAACAAAGAAAACAAACAAAAGAAATGAAAAAGGAGGACAAAAGGTCGAGGGAAGTCGGATATTCGAATCCTGCGTGGGCAAAGTAGGCAAGTGAAGTGTCTCATTTTGCTCACCTCGATCATGATCACAAACTGTTCCTGTATATATACCAACACAACACCACACGCAAAACGGGGGTAAAAGCCAATAAAAACAAAAAGGAAAACAACTAAAAAAAACAGATAAAATACCAGGTTGCCTCCTGGTCAGCTCCTTGGTTATCGTCGTGGCTCGACCAGACCTCTTCATTACTCTTCCCCGTCGAGGGCGTGCACCTGATGCAGTTCCCCTAGATCTATCTCGTGATGCCCATAGTAAGCCTTCAGACGCTGTCCATTGACCTTGAAGGTCTTCCTTGTCTTCAGGTCTACGACCTCGACAGCTCCATTCGGAAATTGAATTTTGACTTCATATGGTCCGCACCACTTGCTTGTTAACTTGCCCGACATTAATTTAAACCGAGATTGGTATAAAAGCACCAATTGCCCTTGCTCGAATGCCTTGGCTTTGATAAGACGGTCGTGTGTCTTCTTTAATCTTTCTTTATGCGAGCGGCATTGTCATAGGCCTCAGCCTTATCTCCTCTAGCTCTTGAAGTTGAAGTTTTCTAGCTTGGCCATCACGGTCCCAATCAAAGTTGAGCTTGTTTATCGCCCAAAATGCCTTGTGTTCTAGTTCTCTTGGTAAGTGACACATTTGCGAACACAATTGATGCGGTGACATGCCCAGGGGTCTTGTATGCGATTCAGATGCCCATAGCGCGTCGTCAAGACGAGTGCTCCAGTCCTTACCTGTAGGTCCCACTACCTTCCTCAATATGGTCTTAATGATTCTGTTGGATAACTCCGCTTGCCCATTAGCCTATGGATGGTAGGCTGTGGTTACCCGATGGGTTACACCGTACTTCTCGAATAATTTTGCAATAGTGGTGTTGCAGAAATGGGTTCCTTGATCGCTGATAATTGCCTTGGGCACGCCGAACCTGTTGAATATATTAGCTTTGAGAAAAGCTGAAACCACTTTTGAGTCATTGGTGACACTTTCCTTGGCCTCAACCCATTTCGAAACATAGTCCACTGCAAGCAGGATGTACGCGTTGCCCCTTGAGCACGGTAATGGTCCCATAAAGTCCATCCCCCATACATCAAAAATTTTGACGGGGAGGATAGGCATCATGGGTATCTCATTTCTCCTTGTGATATTTCCTTCCTGTTGACACTCCTTACATTGCTTACATAGCTCATAAGTGTCCTTGAATATCGTGGGCCAGAAGAATCCGCTGTCTAACACCTTCCTCGCTGTTCTCTTGTGCCCAAAGTGACCTCCACATTCTTTGGAGTGGCAGTGATTCAGAATATCTTTGATCTCAGTTTCGGGTACACAACGTCGTAGGACTTGGTCGGCACACTTTCTCCATAAGTAGGGATCATCCCATATGTAGACGCGACAATCTGTTTTGATCTTGTTTCTTTGATATGTAGTGAGCCCAACGGGGAGTTCTCCAGTGGTTTTGTAATTCACCAAGTCGCATACCATGGTTCAAAATCCGTCGTGCCTCGAATGAAGTATAGATGTTCTTGGGGAAGGTCTCGCAATGGGAACCTGGTCTTCCCTTCAATATCCTACTCAGTGGTCGGCCACAGGTTTTGTGCTCCACTCTTGTCTTTGATTTCTACATCGAACTCTTGGAGAAGCAAGATCCATCGATCGATCGTGGCTTTGACTCCTTCTTAGCCATCGGTATCTCGAGGCGGTGTGATCGGTGTGAGCGATTGTCTTGGCCCGATTAGGTATGATCGAAATTTTTAAAGGCAAAGACGACCGCCAAGAGCTCTTTCTCGGTTGTCTTGTAGTTGCATTGTTGCATTGGGAGGCATTGAGAGTTCTTGAGGCATAATATATAGCATGACTTTCCTTTCCTCTTCGTTGTCCCAAGACGGCTCCCACAACAGCACTGGCTTGCATCACACATAACTTCAAACGGCATACCCCAATCGAAATTTGGATGATCGGTCTTGAGATTAAGTTGTTCTTGAGTATCAAAGCCATCTTACACTCTTCATTGAATTCCCATGGTACATCATTCGGAGTAGTCGTGTCATGGGTGGGCGATCTTCGAAAGTCCTTCACAAATCTTCAGAGAAATCGCGTGCAGAAACCTCGCACTGCTTTCTTGAAGCGTGGATAGGCGATTTGGCGATGATCTCTACTTTAGCTCTATCTACTTCTATTCTCTCTCAAATACCACGTGCCCAAGAACAATCCTTCTTGTACCATGAAATGACATTTTCATAATTGAGGATCAAATTCTTTTCGACACATCTCGTAGAACTACCTCCAAATTAAAAGCACTCATCGAATGATTTCCCATAGATGGTAAAGTCGTCCATAAAGACCTCGATGCATTTCTCCAATAGGTCCAGAAGATGCTCATCATACATCGTTGAAATGTCCCTAGGGCATTACACAAGCCGAAAGGCATTCTTCTGTAGGCAAATGTCCCGAATGGGCATGTGAAAATGGTTTTATCTTGATCACCTTGGGTAACCCAGATCTGCATGTTGCCCGAGTATCCATCTAAAAAACGGAAGAATTTGTTTCAGCTAACCTTTCAAAGATCTCATCAATGAAAGGTAATGGGAAGTGATCTTTTCGGTTCTTGTGTTGAGCTTTGATAGTCGATACACATTCTCCAACTTTGTTTGGAGTCTCGTTGGGATCAGCTCTCCTTTCTTTTTCACTACCGAATGCTCGACTTCTTGGGCACGACGTGTCTTGGGTGACCCATTTATCGTCGACACGAGATATATGATGTCTAAGTCGAGAAGCTTCAAGATCTCCTTCATGACTACCTCCTTCATATAGTGGGTTTAACTTCCTTTGTTGATCGCGTGCACGGTTTGGCTTCTTCTTCCATTAAAATGTTGTGAGCATATGGACGGGTGATGCCTTTGATGTCGCCAATGTCCATCCAATAGCTTCCTTGTATTGCCCAATAACATTCTTCACAGCTTCCTCCTGATTCGGACTAAGTTTAGCATTGATGATCACGGGCAAGGTATCATCCTTTCCTAGAAATATATACTTCAAGTGGTGAGGAAGAGTCTTTAGCTCGAGTTTGGGAGCTCTCTTAAGGGATGGAACGAGCTTTTCTTCTTCCTTCAGCTTGGGCATGTTCTGGTATATTGACCACTTGAGTCCCTCGGGCTCGCTCCGCAAATAAAGCAGGGCCTCCCGACATTGTCCGTAACCTGTTTCTTCGTGAGTGTCTTCCTCCTTAAGTCCACTTTGAATGGCTGCATCCAGAGGGTCTTGCAAACCTATCTCGGGCAAGATGTCTCCCACCATGGGTTCAATGTGATCGATGAATTCCACGACTTCAATATCAATCGGATGCTCCATGGCCTTGAAGATGTTAAAGGTCACCGTCTCGCCGTCGAATTCACAGGATAACTTGCCGTGTCGCAATCAATCCACAGTTACGCCGTCTTCATGAATGGTTGGCCCAATAACATAACTGAGGATTTGTTACCCATCGTGCCCATATCCAGAACGTAGAAGTCCGCTGGAAATATGAGTTCCTCCACTTTGACCAATACGTCTTCGATGATTCCTTCTGGATAGACGTTGGACCTGTCTGCTAATTAGATAACCACTCGTGTTGGCTTCAGGGTTCCCACTTTTAATTCGTTAAACATTGACAAGGGCATGACGTTTATAGATGCCCCCAAATCCAGCATGGCCCTTTCGATCCTCGTATTGCCTATTACGCAGGGAATGAAAACATCCCTGGATCTCCACACTTCGGGTAATTTCACTGCAGATGCGGATACATTTTCTCCCACTTGGAATTTTGCATCATCTTTGTATTTCACATTTCTCGTGCACAATTCTTTCATGAACTTTGCCCACTTCGGCATCATGCCCAGAGCAGTGATGAGCGGTATATTAATTTCCACCTTCTGAAATACGCGATACATCTCACTCATTTCTTCATCTCTACGATTCTTAGCCAATCTGCCTGGAAAGGGGGGTAAAACCTTAGGATTAGGTTTAACGTAGGTCGTCTCAATGATCACATCTTTTTTTTCCGTTTTTTCCTTGGGTGGTTCCACATGATCATCTTCGTCTTGATCATTGTGATCTGTGAGATCTTCTACTTCAGGTATGACTGCATCGTCCTTAGGCATGAAAACTTTTTCTGGCAGTTTCTTCCCGCTTCTCAAGGCTACAACATTCAGTTGGGCTAGCTCGTTTACCTCTACTTGTGGAGGTAAATTTCCTTGCTTCTTCTCAAGACGCGTTACGACGACCGTCAATTGGGAAACTTGGTTCCCAAGGCTCTGGAGGGCTCCTCTTGTCTCGACTTTGAATTTCTCGTTCTCTTATTGAGCCTTCACATTCTCTCGTGCCATAGTATCCACAAGTTCGGCCAATGATGGCCCACCGTATGGTCACGCTGATTATTCCTATACTGCTGTTGTTGTTGTTGTCCCGCCTCCGTCTTCTGCCGTTGTTGTGTCGCCCTTCTTTGGTTGTTAGACCACCTAAAATTTTCGTGGTTCCTCCATCCTGGGTTGTAGGTTTGGGAGTTTGGATCATATCTCCTCTGTTCTTATTGTCCATTACCATTTTGACCCGCTGCATTGACTTCTTCTTCTTCTTCAAAAAGGGTGGGGCATTGATCCGTGTGATGTGTCACGGCCGCGCAGATTTGGCAAACTTTAGCTTTCTTTTGCCCTAGCCCCATGTTGGTTATGAACTTGTCAAACAGGTTACAAAGTTTATCCAGCTTGGTCTCCACGGTTGAAGAAGTAGCGGCGGCTTGCCTCGGAACTTCTCCTCCTTTGTCTCTGTTTTCTTCGGCCATCTCGCCCAACAATCTAAAGGCCTCACTGTGAACTTTATTCATTATCGATCCTCCACAAGCTGAATTCACCCAAATTTTCTCGGTTGCCCTTAACCCGGCCATGAAATATTGGATTAGATTATGGTGCGGAATTTGATGTTGAGGGCATTTCACCAAGTCATTTAAGCCTCCCGATAATCATAAAGGTTTCCCGTGCCCATTTTGATCTTTGCTTATCCTTTTCCTCATGTTCTAAATGCGGGGCGGAAAGTACTTCGAGGAACTTCGATGAAGTTGTGCCCAGTGGTCATACTTCGCGTGGGCGAGGTGTGAGCCATTCTCTTGCTCCATCATGCGAGAGAAGGGAATGATATTAATCTCACATACTCTCCAAGGTTTTCATTGGCGCGGATAGTTCCACACGCCATCTCGAAGTCTTGTAAATGTCTTTGTGGATCTTCCGGGTATGTCATTGAATCGGGAGGATGCGGATGAAGAATGCTTCATCTCCGGTGGCCATTGATCACGGGCAAAGTGATGCCGTTGGCCTCGTGTTACGGTTGTTGGGGAACACCATTTCCCTCAATGTTCGCTCTACTTGCGGTTGTTCACCCATCGTATTGCCCTCGGGTTTTCTTCGGGTTAGGCCGCCTTGCCGCTATCGTGCCCTCCGCATCGCCGCTCTCCTCCGCCTTGCGTGCTTTTCGATCTCGTGATCGTACAACAGTTCTCCGTTCTCTCCTGCAAGGTTAGGTCGTAGCATACAATAAAGAAAGCAATATAAACACAAGAAATAGAGATTACTACTGGAATGTGCAACTCCCCGGCAACGGTGCCAATTTTGACACGCTGTCGTTTAGCGTTCAAAATAAATTTATAACCTATTGCCCATCACAGGCGTAGCCAGCGATAAGTATAGGGTCGATCCCACGAGAAGTTGGTGTAACAATCTCTGATGTCACGATGTCACTTAAAAGGAATGAGAGTAGTGTAATTACTTTGATCACTATAGGTAAGGTCAAAGTAACCTGAAACAAACTCAAAGGAAATATCAAATAATAACGAATCTGGCTTGGGAAACAACTTGGTGAAGATGATTAACACTCGGTCATAGGTGCAAAGGTTTTCACTACATGACATGCATCAACCGGTTATAAGAGACATCGCCGTGACCCCGTTGTCACGCGCCACGCCCACGATGCACCCTCCAAGTCTATCCTTTCTGTAAAGAAATGCAAGGGACACCCTATGCAAACTATCTAACCCGTAATGCCCACGCACGAGGACACCTCAGTACATGCAAGCTACATGCAGCGTTATGATCTAGACAGACCGGTATTGGCAAAGGTAGCTGCTAGGACTACTCCAACTCGCCCACACCAGTTGTACTATTTGGGGTGCGGGACACCGACACCTTAATCCAATTATTACTTGCAACCCTTCCTCGCCCACTATGTTATTCGCGACTAACACACCGAGTTTGGTTAAGTTATATATTGCTCAGGACCTAGTGCTTCGGGAACACACGCATGCAGATCGTAATGCCCTACTTAGACCTCTCGAGTTATATTAATCATGCTTCACTTAGTTATACCCAAACCAGAATAAAGAATTAGTTAGACATAAAATAAACAAACATGCAACAGTTAATTGAGACCATCATAAAAGGGAAACAACTTACTATTACTTGAATGAAATAAACGGCGAGCCTAAAGTGCCGCCAACAAACATACGTAAAACAAATAAAATGTGTTTGCCCCGAAGGGACTTAATGTATGTGGTGGCGTGGTTCATGAGAAGGAATGAGAAAATGCAGCGAATGATGATGATAATGATGATATGAAGAAGATGCCCACAAGTCGCGCATTATTCCCATATATATAGGCCGAGAGAGGTTGACGATGGTGTTGGCCCATGGGCTGGATAACCCGTTAGGGTTTCCTTGATGATCGGCGTCTTTCCTGCCGGAGGGATTTGAGATGATCTCCTCCGATTTTATGGGATTTGGCCTTAGCGCCTTCTTTCCGGTTAGCGAGATTCACCCCGATCCCGCCAGATCTTGCCCAAACTCTCTCTGTCTTCTCTTGCCCTCATTCTTCCTTCTTCCTCTCTCTCGGTTTACGCTTGCCTTCTTCACTTGCGCTTGCCCATCGCCTAACCTCCTGAGATGTAACTTGTGCGGTTTGTAAGGAGGTCACGCCGTGTAAGGGAACGACTACTGGGGTTGAATGCCCTGACTGTGAGCCAAGCTCCTTGTGCCCTCGGGATGTAATCGTATCTCAGTTCGTCCGCCATGCAAGTTTCCACTTCGTATTGCCCATTTCTGCCCTGCCTTGCCCCTGTAGACCAGTGTGGCCTCCCAGACACAAAACACAACAAGAAAGACACAAAAGACTCGATCTAGACCTAGACAAGACACAGAAAAAAAGCACAAAACTTGGGCTCGTCACACCTTCTCCGCTGAAAGGAAGGAACATATTCCAATTTGGTGTTACCCATATTTGTAAATAATGTCCTTCAGCCGCAAGTTTGTATTTATCCATAATTCAATTTTGGGGATATTTTCAGACTTCCGAAATATATTAATTTGTTTTTCAGAATACTGAAATGAAAAATGATCTGGTTTTCTCTTTTTAAATTTTGTTTGAAGATATCTTCCAGAATATTCAATATCTGTCAGGTAAATTCTTTTTCTGACCGGACGATAACTGTGATGTAGCTTCTGGAAGAGAAGCTAAAATATTGCAGTAGACCTTTGGTTTGGAAGATAAGGATGCCATATTGCCATCTGTCAATAAAAATTTTTCTCCCATTTTGTTCATTAGGTCTTCTGTTTTTTTTGTAAAACTGAATTCCATGAAATCAATCATACCATTGTGGTAAAAATTGATTATCATTTCATCTGGCATGTCGTCTTGTTTAAATCAATCTGTAGAAGCAGAAGGTCAGGAACTCTGATCTGTTCATCTGTTAAGATTTCTTCTTTATGTATAAATTTATAAACGTCGGGCCTTTGTATAATTTTTACGCCTTTGTATTTTGACTCACTGAAATAAATTTCAATAAGTTTCTTTTGTAAACTAACAAGAATTTGAGGAAATCCCTGTAAAACCTTTGTAGAAATAATCTCCTCAAGGTCAGGAACAATCTCCAGGACTGGTTCCATTGTTTCTCTCCAAGGAATATCAAGAATTCTGGTTTTAAAATTTTCAAAACTTCTTGGAGGTGGAACATACTGGGTTTTGTTTTTCAAAAATCAATTTTTTATTCAACTTTGTAATAGTTGATTGCATGACCGAGATCGTCTGATCTTTGAAATTACAATCATTTTGTAAATTTTTTAATTGATTGTTTAGATCAGAAGTTTTCTTTTGAAAATCCACAAGTTGTGATTCATAATTTTTTAGTAAAGATGACTGGTGTTGAATCACACTACTTGGATTTTCTTGTGCAATCTGAGCAAAACTTTTGAATTCCTCTGGTTCAATAAAAAATTCCTATAAACCAAAGGCTTCTCTAGCATTTGATAATGCTTCTGAAAAACTATAATAACCTTTCCAAAGAGGTTTAGGATAATTAATATATTTTCGAACAGTATTAAAGTTATGAAAAACTTCAATTTTTGTTCATCTGAAAATAACATAATGTGTAAACTTCTTTTGAGGTTGCTCTGGTTTTTGATTTTGTTCAGAAAAATAAAATGCCAGAGCATTTAAAACTTGGACTTTAAAAGCTGTAGCTTTTGGTAATGTCTGAATATGCCATAGATGATCAAGGATAGCATGTTGTCTTTGTGTAACCTTTGTAATTGCTCTAAACTGCATAGCAGGATTTGAGCATTTTTGTAAAGTTACTGTTCCATATTGAACTTCATCTTTATAATATTTGGATTCTCTTATTTTGGAGAACTGTGTAACACTTTTGCTTTCCTCTTCTGAAGAAATATCTATTGGATAATTTCTCTCCGAACCTGAACTGTATAGTTTTTCTTCCCTTCGTGTCTTAGAGACTTCGGGCTGTGTAATTTTCTCTTTTCCTTTTGAAGGCTTTATAATTTTTCTATCCATTTCCTGCATAAATAAGACGATTTATCTTTTTAGATAATAGGTCAGCAATACTATTATCTTTACATTTTATATGTTCAAATTTTACTCTATAATTATTTTCTTGAATTATTTGTTGTAAATTTATCCATCTTGTCTTATTAACTTTTTTACTATCAGCATTATTAATAAATTTTACAATAACTTCACAACTGCTCGACACGAACTTTGCTTTTTAACCATATTTTAAATTTTTCTAAAGAATTTATTAATGCTGTATTTCATAATCTAAAGATGTCCAATTTAAACCCGTGTTACTAAAGTTTCCACTAGCATAAACAACTATTCTTTCTTCATTTTTTGGACTAAATTTATGGGGTTTACAAATTAATACTGCTCCTCATCCTTCTTTACATCCAACACATTGAATAATTATATAACTATCACTTGTAGGTAATTCTAAAGGTTTAATATTTTTATTTCATTTTTAATTTTACGGATAAGTTTTCATCTTCTATATTAAAATGTCGTTGATCATTTTAGTAGTTTTACTATATAATGGACCAACTAATTTACTAAGATTTGGAACAAACTTTCTAGCATAGTTTACTAGTCCCAAAATGATTGTATTTGTTTTAAATTTGTTAATTTATTCGAAAATTCTAAAATTTTAGTAGCAATATGGGGTTGTAATTCTATTTTCCATTTTCAATTTCTAATCCTAAAACGAAAATTTTCTTTTAAATAATTCCATTTTCCTTTTACTGATTGCTATAGCATTCTTTTCAATTTCCTTAAATATAATATTTAAATATTCTTCATGTTCTTTTAAATTTTTACTTGCTACAAGAATATCATCAATATATACTAGACAAAATTTATAATTCAAAAATATACTATCCATAAATCTTTGAAAGATAGCAGGCGCATTTTTTAACCTAAAACTTAATACATTCCATTCAAATTGTCTTTCTAGACAAGTAAAAGCAATCCATGCTTTAAATCATTCTTCTAATTTTAACTGATTATATCTACTTTTTAAATCAAATTTATTAAATATCCTTTTATTTTGTATAAGTGCTATCAAAGTTTCTTTATTTGGTATATTATAACCATCATCATCACAGTTATCATTTAATTTTTTATAATTGTATACTATCCTAGGTTTCCTCTTTTTATTTTCGAATGATTTCTATCTATAAAAGCTGTAGATCTATGAGGACTTTCTGAATGTCTAATTAATCATTGTTTAGCATTTCATTAATTTGTATTCTAAACTCTTCTACATCTTCTGCACTATACTCTCCATTTTTTGTTCTAATTGTAATTTCAGGTAATTTTATTTTTATTTTACAAACATAATTTATTTTTACCTTTGTAATATCTTCTCCTGTTAATCCTAATTTTTCTAATCTTAATATTATAGGATAATTTTTACTTGTTGTAATATCAGGCCTTTTTTCAAATTCTTGTGAAATAAATTGTGAGAATAATTTTATAGCTTCATTTTCAATGAAATTATTTTGTTTATTTTGTATTTGTTTTAAAAAATCTAATTCTCCTAGTCAACCACGTTTTCGGGCAAACTCTTATGTATGTGTAGATCTACGTGTTGGAAAACTATAAACTTGTTTACTTAAGATAATAAAGTTTTTTGCTATGGTTAGGTTACCATTTAAACAAGTAATAAAATTTAGTCCTAATAAGAAATCTTTAGAATTTGTTTCTTTTGGGTTTATTATTACCTGAGGTAAATCATATTTAAACTATAATTACCAGCAAAATTTAAAAACTATATTCCAGTTGGTTCTAAATAGTGTGTAATTTTCATGATTCTATTTTCGACTGTTCTAGTTTCCATTTTATAATTTAATAATTTATGAAATTTAGGATTGACTAAACTATATCCTATTAAACTTTTAGTACTTCCAGTATCTAATACAACATTTAAATTTTCATAATTTTCATTATCTATCCATAGTCTACATTGAATATTTATTAAAGTTTTTTTGCTATGGTTAGGTTACCATTTAAACTTGAAGACCTAATGAACAAAATGGAAGAAAAAATTTTATTGACAGCTGACAATATATCATCATTATCTTTCAAACCAAAGGTCTACTGCAAAATTTTAGCTTCTCTTCTAGAAGCTACATCACACAGTTATCGTTCGGCCAGAAAAAGAATTTACCTGACAGATATTGAATATTCTGGACGATATCTTCAAACAAAATTTAAAAAGAGGGAATCAGATCATTTTTTATTTCAGTATTATGAAGAACAAATTAATATATTTCAGAAGTCTGAAAATATCCCAAAAATTGAATTATGGATGAAATACAAACTTGCGGCTGAAGGATATTATTTACAAATATGGGTAACACAAAATTGGAATATGTTCATTCCTTTCAGCGGAGAAGGTGATAGCCTTACAGATGAAGAAAATGCTATCATCAATACAGATAAATAAGAAGAAGACATTGATGATTCTCAATGTTGGGACACAATTCCAGAAACTCATAGAGATTTCTGAAAGATTAGACAGATTTATGACAATTATTATTTTGTAACTGTTTCTCTTTTGTAATCTTCTTCTTTTTCCTGTTTTTCTTTTACATGTATAGAATGACAGGTGATCAATAATAAATAACATTAAAATAAGAAATGATATGTGGATGGCGTGTAAAAAATTTAGCCATCTTAGCCATCTCTACTCTTATCTTTAGCTAGGTAGATGATATTTTTTCTTATAGTTAGGAAGATGTCATTATCTAATTCATGACATCTCATTGACAAAGAAATTGTAATAGTTATTTTAGTTGCCTATAAAAAGGGATAAGTTATTCATTGTAAAATGCAACCCCTTGGAGAAATCAATAAAATCTTTACATTCTCAAACAACCATGATTTTCTAAGCTTCGCTTTCTTACTCCTATAGCCGATAACAAATTCTATACCCATCCCAAGAGCAAATAATATATCCCAATATCCCATTAAAAAAATCCTTCAATTCCGCTGAACATATTATCTAGAAACGAAGGCTCCATTCCTGTTTTCTCCATATGAGAGAATGTGAGAACTAAAAAATGAAGAATTCACTGTGAAAGTTGATGAATCAACTGGAAAAGCTATTGAACCCAAAAAATAAAATTTTGCCCCTAATGGGATTCGAACCCAGGTGAAACATTTTGAATTTTTGAATTCAGTTACTTTTTTAATAGATTCATCAACATTCATAGCGAATTCAATTGGTTATTAGTTTTTAAGATAAAAATTATTCAGTTGGGAAAATTCCTAAGTTTCTGGAATTAAATCTATCTTAACTATGTGTTTTTATTATATCCCAAAATCTCAGATGACAGTGATGTTGAAACAACTAATGCAACTGATTTGTTTTGGAGTTAGTCGTTATTATTCTGAGTTTTCGGTGAAACTTCCGGCTGGATGACCAAGACTAAAGAAGTTCAAACAATTAAAAATCGGTCATCTTGATAGGAGTATCGATTAGCACAACCGATGAATAGTTCGATGAAGGATCGCGTACTAAAGATCAAGGCGAAGGAAGGCCAACGGGAAGTCTAAAGGCGAAGTGCTGCGAAACTAAAAAAGCGACAAAGTAAAATCAGATCGACGTCAAGATCAAGCTCAAGATCGAAGGCTGAAGACTTAGTGTTGACGGACCGAGAATGAGTCACGATATGACTAAATGTCATATCAGACAGCCGACAGACTTAGTGAAAGTCAAAGCTCAGTACCATAAGTCAAAGCTCAATACCATAAGTCAAAGCTAACTACCAGGAGTTAAAGCTGATTTCCAAGAGTCAAAGTTGTAAGTCGATAGTCAAAGTTGATGATTAAAAATCAGGCCAACTATACAAGTCAAAGCTGACAAGATGAAAGATCAATGCTGACTAAATATCTACGTCTCATTGAAAGGATCATATTGATCTTAGGTTGATCAAAACTGACAAAAAATGGAGTCTAGACTGCTGAGAATATATTGAAGTAGACTCGACTGACCAAACCTGAAGTACATGCTGAATAAACATGGAGTCTACTCAATTGAAGAAATATGAATAATATTAAGCCTTGAGTGTTTGACTCGTCACGTGTAATAATATATCTGCAGAAATATGGAAAGTATTAACCCTTGTAACTTAAAACAGTACAAAAATAATTATTCTTCATATTAGAAAGAAAAAGAAAAAGATAAAAAGGTTATATTCTAACAAAAAAAATGAAATGTACTCCACTAGCATATTGTGGTTTGAGCTAATTAACAAATAATAGGATTATAGGAACTAGGAATATTTACTCAAATTAATATCTTAATAATTCACATAATAAAAATCAAGTTATAATTAAAAGTTATTATCGAGAATGAAACTAAAACAATATAAATGTTATTATGGAACCGTCCATATCGAATTCTTACTTGTGTGGAAAAATAAAACCATGACAAAATTTATAGGGCGAGGGTGGAAGTTAAAGTCTTTGAAGAGCCTTAATCGGGGTCAATTGTCTTTCTTTGTCCGTTCTAGAAATTGCATACAAATTATAGCAATTCATCTTTCCTTTATTTCTATTGTATATAGAACTAGAGTTGACCTTAGTGCGATGCACGATAATAATTATTGATTTAAATTAATAATATAAAAATTAAAATCAAAATTATATCCACGATTATACAAGTAAAATTTAAGAATATTATAATTTTTTTAATATATATATGAGAATTAATGTGAGAATAATTTTTATCATGAGAATATGAGAACAAAAAAATGATAAATTCACTGTGAAAGAATCGATTAAAAAATTATTGAATCCAAAAAATGAAAGCATGGAACAAGGCGTGAATCAGAATTTTCTCAATATGTTCCACCTCCAAGAAGTTTTGAAAATTTTAAAATCAGAATTCTTGATATTCCTTGGAGAGAAACTATGGAACCAGTCTTGGAGATTGTTCATGACCTTGAGGAGATTATTTCTACAAAGGTTTTACAGGGATTTCCTCAAATCCTTGTTAGTTTACAAAAGAAACTTGTTGAAATTTATTTCAGTGAGTCAAAATACAAAGGCGTAAAAATTATACAAAGACCCGATGTTTATAAATTTATACAGAAAGAAGAAATCTTAATAGATGAACATATCGAGTTCTCGGCCTTCGCTTTCTGATTGATTTAAACAAAACCGACATGCGGATGAAGTGATAATCAATTTTACCACAATGGTACGATTGATTTCATGGAATTGATTTCTGAAAAAAGAAGACCTAATGAATTTAATGGGAGAAAATTTTTATTGACATTTGCAATATGTCATCCTTATCTTCCAAACCAAAGGTCTACTGTAAAATTTTAGCTTCTCTTCCAGAAGCTACATCACACAGTTATCGTCCGGCCAGAAAAAGAATTTACCTGGAAGATATTGAATATTCTGGACGATATCTTCAAACCAAATTTAAAAAGAGGGAACCAAATCATTTTTCATTTCAGTATTCTGAAGAACAAATTAATATATTTCAGAAGTCTGAAAATATCTCAAAAATTGAATTATGGATGAAATACAAACTTGCGACTGAAGGACATTATTTACAAATATGGATAACACCAAATTGGAATATGTTCATTCCTTTCTGCGGAGAATGTGATAGCCTTACAGTTGAGGAAAATGATATCATCAATACAGATAAAGAAGAAGAAGACATTGATGATTCTCAATGTTGCGACACAATTCAAGAAACTCATAGAAATTTCTGAAAGATTAGACAAATTTGTGACAATTATTATTTTGTAATTGTTTCTCTTTTGTAATTTTCTTCTTTTTCCTGTTTTTCTTTTACACGTATAGAATGACAGGTGATCAATAATAAATAACATTAAAATAAGAAATGATATATGAATGGCGTGTAAAAAATTTAACCATCTTAGCCATCTCTACTCTTATCTTTAGCTAGGTAGATGATATTTTTTCTTATAGTTAGGAATATGTTATTATATAATTCATGACATCTCATTGACAAAGAAATTGTAATAGTTGTTTTAGTTGCCTATAAAAAGGCATAAGTTATTCATTGTAAAATGCAACCCCCCTTGGAGAGAAATCAATAAAATCTTTGCATTCTCAAACAACCATGAGTTTCTAAGCTTTCTGTTTTCTTGCTCCTATAGCCGATAACAAATTTTATACCCATCCTTAAGAGCTAAATAATATATCCCAATATCCCATTAAAAAAAAATCCTTCAATTCCGCTGAACATATTGTCTAGAAACGAAGGCTCCGTCCCTGTTTTCTCCATATGAGAGTTAATGTGAGAGCTAAAAAATGAAGAATTCACTGTGAAAGTTGATGAATCAGCTGGAAAAGCTATTGAACCCAAAAAATAAAATTTTTGCCCCTCATGAGATTCGAACTCAGGTGAAAAATTTTGAATTTTTGAATTCAATTACTTTTTTAATAGATTCATCAATATTCATAGAGAATTCAATTGGTTATTAGTTTTTAAGATAAAAATTATTCAGTTGGGAAAATTCCTAAGTTTCTGGAATTAAATCTATCTTAACTATGTGTTTGATTATATCCCAAAATTTCAGATGACTGTGATGTTGAAGCAACTAATGCAACTGATTTGTTTTGGAGTTAGTCGTTATTGTTGCAAGTTTTCAACAGTGAAACTTCCAGCTTGGACAGACCCAAGACTAAAGAAGTTCAAACAGTACAAAAATCAGTCATACTTATAGGAGTATCAGTATTAGCACAACTGATGAATAGTTCGATTGAATGATCGCGTACTAAAGACTAAAGACTGAAGGAAGGCCAACGGGGAAGTCTAAAGACTGAAGTGCAAGCGAAACTAAAAAAAGGACCGACAAAGTAAAATCAAAGACTGACGTCGGAAGGCTGAAGTCTAAAGATCGAAGACTGAAGACTTAGTGTTGATGGACCGAGAATGAGTCAGGATATGACTAAGTGTCATATCAGACAGCCGACAGACTTAGTGAAAGTCAAAGCTCAGTACCATAAGTCAAAGCTGGATACCTGCAGTCGAAGCTAACTACCAGGAGTTAAAACTGATTTCCAAGAGTCGAAGTTGTCAGTCGATAGTCAAAGTTGATGATTAGAAATCAGGCCAACTATACAAGTCAAAGCTGACAAGATGAAAGATCAATGCTGACTAAATATCTACGTCTCATTGAAAGGATCATATTGATCTTAGGTGGATCAAAACTGACAAAAAATGGAGTCTAGACTGCTGAGAATATGTTGAAGTAGACTCGACTGACCAAACCTGAAGTAGATGCTGAAGAAACATGGAGTCTACTCAATTGAAGAAATATGAATAATATTAAGTCTTGAGTGTTTGACTCGCTACGTGTAATAACATGTCTGCATAAATATGGAAAGTATTAACCCTTGTAACTTGAAACCGTACAAAAATAATTATTCTTCATATTAGAAAGAAAAAGATGAAAAGGTTATATTCTAACAAAAAAAATGAAATGCACTCCACTAGCATGTAGTGGTTTGAGCTAATTAACAAATAATAGGATTATAGGAACTAGGAATATTTACTCAAATTAATATCTTAATAATTCACATAATAAAAATCAAGTTATAATTAAAATTTATCATCGAGAATGAAACTAAAACAATATAAATCCGTTATTATGGAGCTGTCCATATCGAATTCTTACTTGTGTGGAAAAATAAAACCATGACAAAAATTTTAGGGCTCGGAAGTTAAAGTCTTTGAAGAGCCTTAATCGGGTTGATTGTCTTTCTTCGTCTGTTCTAGAAATTGCATACAAATTATAGCAATTCATATTTCCTTTATTTCTATTGTATATAGAGCGTGGTGACCTCCTCCGATGCACGATAATAATTATTGATTTAAATTAATTATATAAAATTAAAATCAAAATTATATCCATGATTATCAAGTAAAATTATATATATATATATATATATATATATATATATAAATAACCATATCACGAAAAATAGAAATACACCAAATAAGGTTTTCTTAAATAACATGAATACAATATTATAATCTGCGTTTAAATGTGTGTGTGTGTGTGTATATATATATGAGAGTTAACATGAGAACTAAAAAATGATGAATTCACTGTAAAAGTTGATGAATCAGCTGGAAAAACTATTGAACCCAAAAAATGAAATTTTTGCCCCTCATGGGATTCGAACACAGGTGAAAAATTTTTAAATTTTGAATTCAGTTACTTTTTTAATAGATTCATCAACATTCATAGCGAATTCATTTGGTTATTATTTTTTATGATAAAAATTGTTCAGTTGGGAAAATTCCTAAGTTTCTGGAATTAAATCTATCTTAACTATATGTTTTGATTATATCCCAAAATCTCAGATGACTGTGTTGTTGAAGCAACTAATGCAATTGACTTGTTTTGGAGTTAGTCGTTATTGTTACTGGTTTTCAGCAGTGAAACTTCCAGCTTGGACAGACCCAAGACTAAAGAAGTTCAAGCAGTACAAAAATCAGTCATACTGATAGGAGTATCAGTATTAGCACAACTGATGAATAGTTCGACTGAAGGATCGTGTACTAAAGATCAAGGCGAAGGAAGGCCAACGGGAAGTCTAAAGATCAAGTGCAAGCGAAACTAAAGAAGGGTCGACAGTAAAATCAAAGATCGGCGCCTAAGCACAAGCACGAAGACTTAGTGCTGATGGACCGAGAATGAGTCATGATATGACTAAGTGTCATATCAGACAGCCGACAGACTTAGTGAAAGTCAAAGCTCAGTACCAAAAGTCAAAGCTGGATACCTGCAGTCAAAGCTAACTACTAGGAGTTAAAGCTGATGTCCAAGAGTCAAAGTTGTCAGTCGATAGTCAAAGTTGATGATCAGAAATCAGGCCAACTATACAAGTCAAAGCTGACAAGATGAAAGGTCAATGCTGACTAAATATCTACGTCTCATTGAATGGATCATATTGATCTTAGGTTGATCAAAACTGACAAAAAATGGAGTCTAGACTGTTGAGAATATGTTGAAGTAGACTCGACTGACCAAACTTGAAGTACATTCTGAAGAAACACGGAGTCTACTCAATTGAAGAAATATGAATAATATTAAGTCTTGAGTGTTTGACTCGCCACGTGTAATAACATATCTGCAGAAATATGGAAAGTATTAACTCTTGTAACTTAAAACCGTACAAAATAATTATTCTTCATATTAGAAAGAAAAGAAAAGATAAAAGGTTATATTCTAACAAAAAAAAAATGAAATGTACTCACTAGCATGTAGTGGTTTGAGCTAATTAACAAATAATAGGATTATAGGAACTTGGAATATTTACTCAAATTAATATCTTAATAATTCACATAATAAAAATCAAGTTATAATTAAAAGTTATTATCGAGAATGAAACTAAAACAATATAAATCCGTTATTATGGAACCGTCCATATCAATTCTTACTTGTGTGGAAAAATAAAACCATGACAAAATTTATAGGGGGGGAAGTTAAAGTCTTTGAAGAGCCTTAATCGGGGTCAATTGTCTTTCTTCGTCTGTTCTAGAAATTGCATACAAATTATAGCAATTCATCTTTCCTTTATTTCTATTATATATAGAATTAGATCTGCGATACTACGATAATAATTATTGATTTAAATTAATAATATAAAATTAAAATCAAAATTATATCCACGATTATACAAGTAAAATTTAAAAATATTATAATTTTTTTGATATATATATGACAATTAATGTGAGAATAATTTTTATCATGAGAATATGAAAACCAAAAAATGATAAATTCTCCGTGAAAGAATCGATTAAAAATTATTGAATCCAAAAATGAAAGCATGGAAGAGGCGTGAACCACTTTTTCTCAATCTTACCCAAATCGATCAATTCCGTTAGACCTACTGTAATCATATATGTTTTAATACCATGGTGCGAGAGGTGTAAATTTGAGGCATAGTCCGACCCGCCCGAAAGTCCAACCATTGTAAAATTGACCGCTTCGCTTCGGAATCTGCTGAAGTGATAATTGAACCAAATTTACTTTAGATTTTTATAAAAGATCAACCCCTCGTGAGACCGTGATCATGAGTATAAAAACGTTGCCATCGTCACACGCTTTTGATGTGGTGGAAAGTTGTTAAGCATCTTTAGTTTTCCATGTTATTTTGTCTTGT
This sequence comes from Salvia rosmarinus, assembly GCA_036937905.1. NCBI lineage: Eukaryota > Viridiplantae > Streptophyta > Magnoliopsida > Lamiales > Lamiaceae > Salvia > Salvia rosmarinus. The sequence goes on from JAODLM010000431.1 coordinate 64,293, forward strand.
TCATTGGCATCTTACAATGAGCAATGAAATATTCTTGGGTTTGAAACTACCATCTTCGTGCTCGAGAATTACATAGACGAATGTCGTGTGCGTGTCGTTTGTGTTGATTTTTTTTTTGTTTTTGTTTTTGAGAGTGTTGATAGATGTTCATATTCGAAATAAATTTAAAGGGAAACATTTACTTACACGCAATTCTCAAGAACAATATACGATGGGAAAGGTAGGTTGAAGAAGGCAATCAAGACTAAGAAGACTTTGATATTTTGTCGATATGTGTTTATAAAAGGGCTAATAAGTATCTTAACACAAAGAGTGAGTATTTTTATCACTACATTAGTGATAGGATATGGCCCAATGATCGCTCCCTTTTCACACGTAAAATGCGTATATAGAAGGTAAGTCGAGTATCGTATCCACGATTGTAATGTCTGAAACACGAAGCTAGCTCAACGATAATTCATCATTATTCAAGCACGTAAAATTAGGTGAAAGTTTTTAAGGGCTTGAATTTAATCCAAAGCAAAGCGTAACCATGCGAGAAAATAAAACAAAGCAATAAACACACGGAAGATAAAGCAGATAAGAGAGACTAACCCAGGGATGCATTAATCCTATCCACAACGTATGTTTATCCATTCCTATTAGCCAATTTTAATCCGCATAAGATGGAAGATCACAAATATAACCAACAACTTCAATTACGACAATTGCGGCAAGAGATTACGAGTTTTCCTACCATTCTAGGTGAAAACAAGTAACTCAAAAGGATCACTAAGAATATGCTTCCTACGAATATCCTATCTCGCCACGACTCGAGGCTTATTCAGATCATGCATTCAAGATCGATTGACAATTAATACAATTACGTAATTAACCGACAACTAGATATGCATCAAGATTGATCGTAAATCAACACATATAAATAAGCAACAAGAATCATGAATCAATGCGGAAGGTAAATAGCGATAACAATCACAACATATAGGATTGAATCATGCAAACCCTAGGATCAAGACGAATTTTAGCTACGCATAATTAAATTACCAAAGCAATAAATAATTAAATAAAATATAAATTAAGATAGATAGATAAAACCGTAAGAATCCACGAAGAACAATTGTAGCGACTTGAATCCCAGGAAGAAATTCAATTCTAATACTAAACTATGAAATTGGAATGAAAATACTTAAAGAAAAAGCTAAACTAAATTAAACGGGAAAAGAACTTGCAAAAGAAAATAAAGAAGAATTTGTGTTCTGCTCTGGAATGGTGTTTTATGGTGTTTTCAACTACTGATCTATCTGCCTATTTATAATAAAACATAAGCTCCCTTTTTTCATAAATTCCCCAATCCTATTCTGACTCTGATTCAATCCTATTCTGACTGATTAGAAGTATACATGGACTAGGTGTCTCAAATTGCTGAAAATTCATGATTTCTCGCGAGTTTTGCCCTTGCGACCTTAGGTCGCGAGCAAAACTCGCGAATCGCCTTTTCTCGACCGCACGCGACTTCACTGCTTCGCCCGTTCTCTCTCGTTCGGACTCCGAATTATAATCCGTTTGCGCCTACGGTATCCTATTGAGATGCTCTTTAACATAGTCAAATTTGTACATCCATCCTTGTCAAATCCATTTCATCATATTCAACGTTGTTTTCAAAGCGATTCTTCGCATGAGCTCGCGGGGCTATTGATTCCTCTTTATCGTGATCCACCTTTTGACATTAAAACCTATGCTAAAATGACATGAAATACACACGGCATAATATCTTCCAAGGTAAACATAAATATATCAAAAGACAACTCAAAAGATCACTTATCACTTAGAAACGAAACGAATATAGCCTTATAAATCATGTAAAATGAGAGCTTATCAACTCCCCAAACTTACCCTTTGTTTGTCCTCAAACAAATTAAAACAAGAGAGACGACCGAGAGGCAGGTAAAGAGTCGAACGATAAAAGCAATAAGCCTCGTGAGCAATGAGCAATAAACGATTCACTCAAATGAATCAAATCACAACATCTTTCGTTCAACTCCACACATCATCATAATCATAAGCACAAGCCTTCTCAAACTTGAATCCTCACGACATGGATATATATATACGAAAACTCAAACACTCAAGTGTATCAAGGAGGATATGTATACTCAAAGTTTAAAACACATGGAATCTACCATAGGCTTGCAAATCGTCTAATTCTCCATTGCTCAAATATGTGCTCAAGAACTAAGATCAAAAAGATCTTTATAAAAGGTTATAATGTAGGCTCTTTGGTAGGGTAAGATTATATTTAGGCTAAGTGACTCATAATCCCATAAGTATCACAAGAAATGATCCCAAACTTTCACAATTCTTTTCAAATCTCTACACCAAAAGTCATTTTTCTAAGAAATCCACAATTTTCATATAAGTGATATAATCATCTCAATGCACTAGTTACTTACCCACTTATGTTCTTTTCACACACTTGTACCAACTTTTTTATTCTCTTTTTATTTTTTTCGAACTTATATGGGTAAGCAACTATTTTTAATAATCACTTTCATCATTTATTTCCTTTCCTTTCTTTTTCTCAACCCTCACTTTCAAGCAACCAAGTATCACACTAACAACATAACCCAATCCACGGCTATATGAATGAATAAGGTAGGCTCAAACGGCTCATCAAAGGATAATAACATAACGGGTTAGTGTTTCGATAGTGTATAGGCTAAGAAAAGAATGCCTAATATCATTTCAAAATTCTTAAGCACATCAATGCAACCTCGAAAAGAACCGAGCAAGTTCTAGAGAAACACATGCTATTTCAAACTATTCACACGAGAAAGAAACAAGGCGAAAAGATATGACAACAAAAGCTCAAGTCTCACGTGTTTCAAAAGTGTGATCAAGTTCTCAAAGGCTCAATACTCACAACAATCATAACATGCTTCGCCTCACAAAACCAGCTTGCAATAAATTTTCTAATAAAACAATTCATCATCTATTTGTCATCATACAACTCAACCCACAAAATAGACACAAAACCCAAACACGAAAAACAAAACAAACACAAACAAAAGAAAATGTAACAAAAACGAAAAACAAACCAAAACAAAGAAAACATTGGGTTACCTCCCAACAAGTGCTAAATTTAAATGTCTTTAGCTAGACCAATACTAACCTCGATCAATCTCGCGATTTAGCGCCAGCCTTCTTACCAAATCTTTGCTTGCTCCATATTTTGCGTTGACCGCAGACCACCGAGTGTGGAAGTGGCCTTCCCAAACTTGAACAAGTCACCTGAGTTCCATGCCGAGTCCATCTTTTCTTTGTAGCACCCTTGTCAACTAGTCGGTTGACATCCAAGCTCGAGATTCGCTAGTCGCACGGTGGTGATTGAATAACACTCTTCATGCTCGCACTATCGTATCGCGGGATGGCGTCATAGATTGAGATTTTCAGCTTCATCGTTAACACGAAAAGTTAGATCACCTTCCCGCACGCCAATTAAAGCACCACGATTCTTTAGAAAAGGCCTACCCAAGATTAGTGGTCGATTTTAAATTCGTGAATGTCTAAAATAACAAAATCACTGGAAAGACAAAATCCCGAACTATTACCAACACATCCTCAACTATCCCTTAGGGTATGCGACCGACCTGTCACCATCATTAACGAAATGTAGGTCTTCTTCGCTTGCCTAGCCCCAAGCGATTGAACACATTTAACGGCATCGTTTATGCTCATTCTAAATCACACAAAACGTTGGGGAACGTGTGCTCGCAATCTCGCACTCCAACGTAAACCGCCGATCCTTCGCTTTAGAGGAGCTTATACGCAAGGCAAGATCGCATTCTTCGGATAGGGTAATTTTTTCAAATTTCCCAATTTCTTCTTGCTTGCAAGCGCCTTTAAAAATTTCATGTATCCCGGCATGTTTCGCGTAGCTTCAAAGAGAGGCAAATTGATCTCAACTTTTGAAAAATCTCTTTGAAACGTGCAAACTCCTCGTCATATTTCAATCGCCTCGACACCGCCGCTTTAACCATTGGCGCTCTCTCCGTTGGCCATTGATAACTATTTGCCGCCATCTCTTCTATGATGCGATGGCCTCCTCTACACGACGATTCAATAAACATCCACCGCCGACGCATCCACTATGCTCCTTGTATGCCATGTCACCACTATAGAACCGCGTGATCTGCATTCTTTGGAGAATCCGTGTTCGGCACTTTCTCAATAGGCCCCGAATCGCTCCCACGACTCGAACAATGACTCATCTCCTAGCGGAGAAGTGGGAGATCTCGGTGATGATTTTCCGGGCTTTGGTGGCGGAAAATACTTTGAGAGGAACTTTTTCGCAGATCCCCAACTGCTTATGCCCGCATGGTCCAAACTAACCACTCCTTCGCCTCGATCACAAGCAGAGAATCCGAACATGCGATCCGGATCGTATCTTGTGGCACCCCATTACATTTGATGGTGTCACAAATGTCGGCGAATGTCTCAAGACGCGATTCGGTCCTTCTCGTGACTCCTCCCCAAACCGCTCTCCTTGTACTATCGCCGATTAGGGCGGCTTTAACTCAAGTTGTTTGCATTGACTTCCGCCCCATCCGCTTCCTTGGAATTGCTCGGTGGGAGGTCGGTACATATAATTCAGAGGTCTCATCTGGGCGCAGGACTAGAGTCCCATATTCGCCATCCGCGGCCGCAACTCGCTGAATCGGCTAACATGCGTGCGGCTTGCTCGGGAGGAATGCACCGGTTACGTGGATTAGCCGCCATTGCAACCCGTCTCTTCTCTCGCCTCTTCTCCTTTGAGAGCTTTCGATCTCGGGATCTAGTAATATTTCGTGAGGTCCCCGAGATCTTGACGCATAAACTACCCGAGAAAAGAGAATTCACTCTGTAACAATAAATAAATAATATAATATATAACTTGAATTAATAAATCCAAATCGTCAAATTATTCCTATGTAATCTTAACAATTAAGAACAGCGCGCAAAATTTGATCGCTCCCTTTTCACACGTAAAATGCGATATATAGAAGGTAAGTCAGTATCGTATCCATGAGGATTGTAATACGAAAACACGAAGCTAGCTCAACGATAATTCATCATTATTCAAGCACGTAAAATTAGGTGAAAGGTTTTAAGGGCTTGAATTTAATCCAAAGGCGTAACCATGCGTAAAATAAAACAAAGCAATAAACACGGAAGATAAAACAGAGATAAGAGAGACTAACCCTGGGATGCATTAATCCTATCCACAACGATGTTTATCCTGCTCCTATTAGCCAATTTTAATCCGCATAAGATGGAAGATCACAAATATAATCAACAACTTCAATTACGACAATTGCGGCAAGAGATTACGAGTTTTCCCTACCATTCTAGGTGAAACAAGTAACTCCAAAAGGATCACTAAGAATATGCTTCCCACGAATATCCTATCTCAGCCACGACTCGAGGCTTATTCGATCACGCATTCAAGATCGATTGACAATTAATACAATTACGTAATTAACCGACAACTAGATATGCATCAAGATTGATCGTAAATCAACACATATAAATAAGCACCAAGAATCATTAATCAATGCACGGAAGGTAAATAGCGATAACAAATCACAACATATAGGATCAATCATGCAAACCCTAGGATCAAGACGAATTTTAGCTACGATAATTAAATTACCAAAGCAATAAATAATTAAATAAAACATAAATTAAGATAGATAGATAGATAAAACCGTAAGAATCCACGAAGAACAATTGTAGCGACTTGAATCCCAAGAAATTTCAATTCTAATACTAAACTATGAAATTGGAATGAAAATACTTAAAGAAAAGCTAAACTAAATTAAACGGAAAAGAACTTGCAAAAGAAAATAAAGAAGAATTTGTGTTCGCTGCGGAATGGTGTTTTATGGTGTTTTCAACTCATCGATCTATCTCGCCTATTTATAATAAAACATAAGCTCCCTTTTTCATAAATTCCCCAATCCTATTCTCGACTGATTAGAAGTATACATGGACTAGGTGTCTCAAATTGCTGAAAATTATGATTTCTCGCGAGTTTTGCCCTTGCGACCTTAGGTCGTGAGCAAAACTCGCGAATCGCCTTTTCTCGACCGCACGCGACTTCATTGCTTCGCCCGCTCTCTCGCTCGACTCAATTACAATCCGCTTGCGCCACGGTATCCTATTGAGATGCTCTTTAACATAGTCAAATTTGTACATCCATCCTTGTCAAATCCATTTCATCATATTCAACGCCGTTTTCAAATGCTTCTTCGCATGAGCTCGCGATCGGCTATTGATTCCTCTTTATCGTGATCCACCTTTTGACATTAAAACCTATGCTAAAATGACATGAAATACACACGGCATAATATCTTCCAAGGTAAACATAAATATATCAAAAGACAACTCAAAAGATCACTTATCACTTAGAAACGAAACGAATATAGCCATATAAATCATGTAAAACGAGGCTTATCATCCAACTACCGTGCCCAAGCATCGTGCCCAATATGTAAAGTCGACGTCAAGCTCGGCTCGACAAGTTCGCCCAAGAAGACCCCTAAAACCGGTGGGAACGCAGAAGGCTCGCCATATCTAAATGAATCCTAGTTCGAGAAGGGATAGGATTAAGATCTATCCTAGATCTCTAATCCTATTTAGAAGACCTCGGATTTAAGATCTAGGTCTAAATAATTGTGTATAAACAGAGGCTAGATTAGACTAAATAGATCATTCACACTCTTTGTAATCGCTTCACACATTCAATACACGAATACTCCCCGTGGACGAGATCTTATTCATAGATCGAACCACGTAAACTTGGTGTTCTTCGCATTTATTTCCTTACAAAATTAAGATCGATCCTTGGCGCCGTCATGAGAAACAAAATTTTGTGTTTTCGATCAACCACCGTTGTGGAAATAATCATGACCGGTACACCGAAGTTATGCATCCAGACCGTCGCGGCAATAACAACGCTGACGGCGAAGGGAACGCCGAGCTCAGCTCGGGAAGAGCCCAATCAGAGAAGAAACCCCCGAAGGATATGTCCAAAGTCTCGACGAGCACGGACACCCCGCCCTGCAGGAGGCAGGTTACCATAGCGAAGGAAATCGCAGCAACAATCCAGGGGAACATCCGGCTCCGCAAGTAAACCTTGACGACGCCGTCAAGGGGTTTCTCGAGAAAAATAAGGAGAGCTTTCTCCAGTACCTCAGCGAAGCACAGGGTCGGCCACGTCCTGAAGACAGAAACGCCGAAGCCTCATCTAGGTACGAGGCATCACAACGAGAGGTCGGGGCCCAAACCGACCGCGCAAGGAACGAAGCGACGGAGAGGACGCCGTGACCGCCGCCAAGCCGCCCCGATCGCTAGAACGAATCCATTCATGAACTCCGCCCCGCTCCAAGCGGACGAGCAGCGGGAAAAGGCATCATGGCGCCGTGAGGTCGGTCCGAGTCACCTAAACGAAGTTTGATCATCGAACTCCGTCCCAATCTCCGGAGGACGGCTTGATGGGTACGGAAAATAGTCACCCGTTCTCAAACAGATACTCAACACTTCTCCCGGATAAATACGGGCACCAAGCATCGTCCCCTATGACGGTCGAGGGATCCATGAACTTCCTCTCGCAGCTCCAATACAACATGATCAACCAACGCCTCATTTCGGTTCATATGTGCAAACTCTTCCGGAGTTACCGTCGACAACGCCCGCAGTGGTTCGACGATGCCCGCCACGGAAGCATCGGCTCTATCGCGACCGATGGCAACCTTCCATCGAAGGTTCTTCCGTATGCGAGTCAAAAATTGTGCACACCTCCTCACCATAAGGCAAAGCCGTAACGAGTCCATCGGTGATTTCATGACGAGGTTTAACAAGGAGTGTTTGAAGGTCGAAGACGTGAACGACATTGTTAGTCATCTCGGCCTTCCAAAACGGCATCTTACCGGGCCTTATACCGAGAGATCGTGGCACTGAACCCCGTACTACGACAGAGCTGTGGCGCGATAGCCAACCGTTCGCCAAAGCGGACGAGGCCGACAAGAGAAAAGCAGCGCGCAAAGGCAGGCCCCGGAAAAAGGAAGAAGAGATGAAGGAAGGAAGATCGGAACCAAGGCGTGGCGCCTTGAAAGATTACATCGCCTATAAGGTCGAGCTCGGTCCGCGTGACGCCTCGGGCGACCTCAATACACCCGTTCGCCGACGGCCGAGGGCAAAATCTACGACTCCATATGAACTGCTCGAGAAGCCTCGACCGATGACAGGAGGAAAGAGGCGCCAAACCGTAGATAAGTATTGCTCATTCCATGAAGACTATGGGCACGATGTAGGGAACACGATGTTAACCTCGCCCGAGGATCCGTCTTGGGTGTTTAATTCACCATACATTGATTATAAACCTAGCATGCGTCTATATAATTAAATCGCAACACGTTGGGGTTTTCACGTGTTTACCTTTGGATCTGTCGAGGTGGATCGAACGGGATGAACGGATCGAACGGTCGAGACTCGTGCTTTGACCTTCTGGACTGTATCCCGGATGCCCAATCTCCAACGTCGAGTGAGGACGATCTATGGAGAATGCTTCGGAAAATCACCCAATGCTCTCTCTTCACAACTTTCGAAAATTGTCTCTCAACACAATGAGGGGGCCGAAAATATGTGTGTGATTAATGAGCATTAACCTAGACTTTATCTCATACCTTATATTTATAATGCACTACCTTAATCCTATATGGAATATTACCATAATCCTATATGGAATATTACCACAATCTTAGATTATTTCCATACTCGTGATTATTTCCATACTCTCAGGATTATTACCATAATCTTATATGGAAAGGATCTATGCATATACCATAAATATAATAATATCCTTGTGGATAAAGAGAATAAAATCTTGCCAATGGGAGCATATAGGCGCCGATTTTCCTCTAGCTAAAGGGCCTGGATGGGCCAGCCCAGGGATCAAATGCAAGGAATAAAGATGGGCCTCAAATAAATTAATTATCTTATGTTCAGCCCAGAACATAAATTAATTTATAAACATTCGATCATGCCACTAGAGAAAGAATGCTGACTTACCCCTTTATTACCGAAGTTGAGTCGGGCTTGCACTTAGACATTACGAATCCCCGTATTTAAGATATCGAACGTCCATTAATCATTTATAGCAATCTGACTGCTTAAAACGATTAATAACTTTATTTCCTTAAGTAGTACCACTCAACCTTATTATTGTACTTGAGCTAACTCAACCTGCAGGGTTTAGTACAATAAACCTTTTGAGCTCCTTAAGGGGACGTCATCATCCTAAACGGATACGGTGACTCGATACAGATAACTAGCGTGACATACAAGATCGCCACCACCCAAGATCACGGAGAATCTTGGGTTAGAACATATAACCTCACCCATAACAAGTCAAAGTGATGGTCAAGAACTCATATTCACCTAATACCTTATCGAGGTTTAGATCATCGTAAGTCACCGAGATCTTGGTTCTTCACGACGGTCGAAAGAAGAACTCATCTCATCTGTGATCCTTCAATACGCCGAGACGCATCAAGCATAGACAAGCAACTAAGTCAAGTCACTTCTTATCTATACCGCACTAAACCGACAACTCGCCTTAAGTCGCCTCACCAGTTGTGAAACTTTTATATCTCATTAAGCTTGACCAATCATACGGACTTCGTGATCTTCTACACAATCGTATGATCTAACTTATATGAGATAAGGGACACGATATATGCAATCAAGTATTCAAATCCGATAGGAGATTGTAATAGTGGTAACAGAAACATTGTATACAAGCTCAACCAAAGCGCTTTCAAGATACAAACCAACAATCTCCCACTTATACTAAAGCAAACTTTTAGTATACAATGTGTCTTTCTACTAGCTATTACAAACAACCATCACTTTGCTTCTCTCACTTATACAGTTTCCTTTCTAAGTGGGTGCCATCAAGCTTAATCCAAGTCCTCTAACGTGTCCATCGTAGACTTTTGCGCGAGTGCTCTTCGTGAATGGATCCGCTAGATTTTCCGTCAGATCAATCTTTTCAATCAGACGCCACCTCGCCTAACGATTTCTCGTATGACATGGTACTTTCTCTCTATGTGTTTGGTCGCCTTGTGGGTCCGTGGTTCCTTCGAGTTTGCCATCGCACTCGAGTTATCACAAGAACTATGATACTCTTGGGCAAACCAGTACCACATCTAGATCCGTGAGGTAGTTCTTGAACCATACTGCCTCCTTAGAAGCCTCCGAGCGCAACATATTCGGCTTCCATGGTAGAGTCCGCAATGCATCGCCGCTTGCACTCCGCCAGATACGGCTCCACCTCCCAAGGTAAACACATAGCCGAGGTCGACTTTTTCTCATCACGGTCCACTTTGAACCGAGTCTCAGATAACCCAAAGGCATTAGACTATCCGCATGGTAAACTAGCTTATAATCTCGAGTCCTTTCGTGTACTTGAAGTATATGCTTTCATCGCATCCAATGAGCTTGTCCGTGGTTAGATCGATATCTAGCTACTATGCTCACCGCATAGCGTATATCGGGCCTCGCATAGCATTACAGACATGAGACTTCCACTACGGAAGTCAGTAAGGAACTTATCTCATTTCTATCTCCTTTGCAATATAGGTGATGCGTTTTAGATAAAGGCGCCATGTCCGAAAGGTAGCAATCCTTTCTTGGCGGTCCGCATACTAAAACGAGTAATCACAAGATCAATGTAAGACGCCGAGATAAGCTCAACATATTTTTCTTGCGATCTCGTCAAACCTTGATCCCAAGAATGTACGCATCTCCTAAGTCTTTCATTTGAAACCGATCGATAGCCAACTCTTTACGCCGTCGATAATGACTACCACGTTGTTGCCAACTAGAAGGATGTCATCTACATAAAGTGCAAGAAATACCACATCACCGTTGACATCTAACCGATACACACAACTCGCTAGGCAATCTGGGTAAATCCATAGGACTTCACCACCGCCAAAGCGTAAGTTCCATGATCGGGAGGTTCGCTAAGTCCATAAATGGACTTCTTAAGCTTCCATACTAGATGCTTTCACCCTTTACCACATAACCTTCAAAGTTCACGACATATAGATGTCTACCTTCCTCAAGGTAACCGCTTAGAAAAGCGGTTTTAACATCCATTTGCCAAACCTCTAGGTTCAAGTGGGCTGCTATGGCTAGAAGAATTACGATGGACTTGAGCATTGCTACAAAGTGAAAAGGTCTCATCGAAATCGATGCCCTCAACTGAAAGTGTACCCTTTCGCCACAAGCCCGGCTTTAAAAGCCGAAACCTCTCCATCTAATCTCTCTTCCTCAGATATCCACTTACTACCTACGGCTTCCTTGCCATCCGGTAGAGGTGTCTTTCATATACATCCATAGTCGCATGGACTCCATTTCTAAGTCCATAGCGGTGTGCATGATCTTGCATCAATATCTCAGATCGCCTCAGTATGTCCATGGGTCGATTATTGCATGTTCGTCTGGGACTAAACCAAGATTCACCCACGAACATAAATCGCTCAGTTCGACGAACAACCTCCCACTCACGACGAGGTTCTCATGCACAATGGCAACGGTGGGTGCAGATACTTGTGGTTCTCTAACTGCACAACTTCTGTGTAGGTACCACTTGTACGGTCGGTATCTCCAATGAACTCGACCCACTTCAATTTCTTGAAGTATCCGTGTCGATCCTCCCACTAGACTCGACATCTCGCACCTTTGGCCTAATCGGTGGTGGAGTACGATCATCTTCTAATTCTTGAAGAATGATTTCAACTTTGACTTATGATTTTCATGTAGTCCTCTTCTAAGAATCGAGCATTAGTGCTAATAATGACCTTCCGATCCTTAGGACTATAGAATAAACCACCTTCGTTCCTCTAGGATAGCCAATAAATGACTTTTGCGTGGGATCTAGCCTCCAACTTGTCGCCTTCTTGTTCAAAGACGCCGTGTCGGACCCGCCTCATATCCTTATGTGGCTTAAACCAGGCTGCGCCCAAACCACAACCTCGAAAGGGTCTTTTCGACCGACTCGACGGTACTAGATTTAGCAAGTATGCCGTGCCTCTAAGGCATATCCCCGTAACGAAATAGGCAATGTAGCATAACTCATCATAGATCTAACCATTTCAAAAGAGTCCTATTTCTTCGCCTCGACACACCATTTTGTTGTGGTGTGCCCGTGAAGGCGCTGACGGGATGTAATCCCACACTTCACTAGATAGTCCATAAACTCGTTATCGAGGTATTCGCCACCGCCGATCGAACGCAAAGGACTTGATACTTTACCTAGCTTCGCCTCCACTTCCGCCTTAAATTCTTTGAATTTCTCAAAGCATTCGAGACTTGCGGTGAGCGGTATACGATCCGTACTTGAGTAATCGCCAATGAAAGTGACAAAATACTGCATTCTCCACGAGCTTGTGGACATCGGTCCACACACAGTCGAATGGACTAACTCAACATTTCTTTGGCTCTATAACCGCTTTGAAGGGTCCGGTCCACATCTTACCTTTCTATACAGATTCACAGATGGGAACGAGTAACCGTGAGATTACCCAACGCCCATTCTTAGCCGCCTGGATCCTATTTAGATTGATGTGACCTAATCTAAGACGCCAGAGAAAAGCAGAGTCATCTTGCTAAGAAAACTTTCTTTTTTAGGGTTTGATGAAGATGCAACATAGTTATAGGTATTATGTTTTGCGTAAATAGTATAAAGCGAATTATATAAAGTGCCAACACGGATAACTTCGTCATTTCTTATGATAGAAACACCACTATCAAAAATAACGAGAATATCCATGAGTAAATAATTTCAAATGTAAACAAGGTTCCATGAAAACCGGCACATATAAAACGTCTTTCAAAACTAAAACTTGTCCCAAAACATAAAGAAACATCTCCAATCGCAACAACGACTTTTCGCGCGCTGCCCATGGAGATCGTTATCTCGCCATCAAAGCAGCCTCCTTGTCCGCAGAACCCCGCAAGGTGTAACAAACATGATCGATTATGCCAGATCTACTACCCAAGATTGGGTAGAACAAGTCGCTAAACATGTTTCACATTAAAGCAAACGCGTACCTTGAGCCTCGAGCATAGGGCACTTGGCCTTCCAATGCCCGCCCACCGCACTTGAAGCACTTGCCCTCTTCCTTGGCTTCTTCAAGCCTCGGTGGCAACCATGTTCTTGCTCCCATTACTCCCACTATTTCCTTGCCTTTACCACCTTTGGCACCCCTTTTCTATTTCCATTTTGCAACGAAAATTTTGGGCCCTTAGATGTGCTAGCAAGAGCATGTGCTCCTTTTCCCATAACTCCTTCGCAAAGAACGAGATCATTAAGCAACCGACTAAGTGTAAACTCGGTCTTGCTCATGATCGCATTCACGTGAAAGTTCTCAAAAGACTTCAAGCGGTGTATTGAGGATGATATCGACCTTGCTTCACCAACGATACCATCCCAACCGATCAAGACTATCCATGAGATGAGTCATGTGGGAGACATGTTCATGGACCGAACTTCCTTCTTCCATCTTACACGCCAAGATTTCTCTCATTGTGTGGGTCGATCGTCGATCCGATCGCCCAAACTTACCTCGAGACTTGACCAAATATCGTCGCGCTCACCATCGATCGATGTCGAAATGCAAGCCTTTGGACATAGTAGTCATCATATAGCATTTAGCCATATTGTTTCGACTTATTCCAAAGTCTCGCTTGACTCTCCGCCATTAGTCGATCGTCGAGTAGTGGCATCGGTTTAGAGAAGTGAGAACAAACATGTGTTCTTCAAATGATAAGAACATATTCCATGTTTCGCTTCCACCGATAAAATTTGGACCGGATAACGGATTTTGTGCGAGCATATTGATAATCGGCGTAAGAGACATATCCGAAACGATAATGTAAACACATAAGCATACGATCGCAAATAATTGTGAACAATAATATTGTAACCTTTTGATAAAACTATATTAATTGAAACCTCCAATCGCCCAAGGAATTCCACATGCAAGCCACGCGTGTGGACGCTACACACGAACCCCCCGACTGCACTAAAATATACCTTTTAGTCGCTTAATTTCAATCCATGTCAACTTATCCTTATGACAAATGAAATTAATGATCGACCTTACTGAACCACATCACTATCGCAAGAAGGACTTTCGGGAAGTTGTACTGAGGTGATGTCTAAGCAATGACCACAATTTTAACGGAGAAATGAATTCTAGAATTGGTATACTCACTCTGACCATACCGCCCAATTCAAATTCTTTTGTTATCTCATTTTATATCTATCTCTAGAGAACTTATGAAAATTGCACATGAAGCCACGCGTGTGATCGCGTTTACATGAAACTCCCACTTCTCAATAGATTTAAAATGTTTTATTTAGAAATCTCATCTAACAAACTTATGATAAACAGTGCAAGCAAGCCACGCGTGTGGGCGTTTACTCGCTATCGCCTCACTTTGTTTAGAGATCAAAAGTGGAGGTCTCGACATTTTAATTTGAAAATTAATTTGTCGGGTTGTTTGCTTAGTCTTTTATTCAAAAGGTTTGTCCATGCAGATCACGTAATCCTAGCATGCTTTTCTATAGAACTCAACATGTAAAACATGCTCGCAATTCTAAAATATGCTTGATAAACGCGATAAACCTAGCATGCTTACTATGCGCATCCAATTACGTAAAACACTTAAAGGTTTGTCAACGTAATATAAACATACATAGCATGCTATCGCATAATTTAAACATCCACGACATGCATATGAACGATAAAATAAAATAAAACGCTCATCGCGCCCAATCGTGAAACCCGCACATTTAAATCTAATCTATTACATAGATTTACAAAGCATGTAATTAAACTTCAAACGGGCCTCGCGTGCACGCGCACGGACCGGATTCAACAATTGGGCCTCGCGTGCGGGCATGCACCGAAAATCTGGAAAAGCGGTGCGGGTCGGCCCAATGTCTGTCTTTGGGCCGGGCCGCCAGGGCTTGTCCGCCTTTCTCCGGCGTGTCCCTCGTGGGCTACCTCGCGGTCGCTAAAGCGACCGCGACCGACTGGCAGAACATGCGTGGCCGGCGCGCCGAACGTCGCCGAGAGACGTCGTCGCCCGCCGCCAAACTTCGCGACCATGATGCGCTTTCGCCAGCGCCGGGTTTCGCTGCCAACGCGCACGTCGCCGCTCGCTAGCTCGCCGCCGCTGCTCGGCCTTATCTCGCGACCGCTAGATCGCTGCGTGGCGCCGGTGATCTCGTCAGCGAACGCACGCCCCGCCGCCCGCGACTCGCGATCGCCCTCGCGATCATGAGTGCTCGCTGTAGATACCGCCGAGGGACCGCCGTGAGACCTTTTTTTTCCCGTCGCTGCTTCTTCGCTCTTCGTCTTCGTTCTTCTTTACGGATAAGATTTACATAATAAAATCTAATCTAACCACGGATTTTTCGTGGTGAAAACAACAACATCCGACAAAATAATAAACGAGCCACGATGAAGCATGATCCACAATTAAATAAACGCACGTAATAATCAAACGCGAATTAATCCAACAGAGCCGAGATTCGATCCGGGCTCGATACCAATGTAGGAAAACGTGTGTTAACCTCGCCCGAGGATCCATCTTGGGTGTTTAATTCACCATACATTGATTATAAACCTAGCATGCGTCTATATAATTAAATCGCAACACGTTGGGGTTTTCACGTGTTTACCTCGATCCGTCGGTGGATCGAACGGGATGAACGGATCGAACGGTCGAGACTGCGTGCTTTGACCTTCCGGATCGTATCCCGATGCCCAATCTCCAACGCCGGTGAGGGACGATCTATGGAGAATGCTTCGAAAATCACCCAATGCTCTCTCTTCACAACTTTCGAAAATTGTCTCTCAACACAATGAGGGGCCAAATATGTGTGTGATTAATGAGCATTAACCTAGACTTTATCTCATACCTTATATTTATAATGCACTACCTTAATCCTATATGGAATATTACCATAATCCTATATGGAATATTACCATAATCCTATATGGAATATTACCACAATCTTAGATTATTTCCATACTCGTGATTATTTCCATACTCTCGTGATTATTACCATAATCTTATATGGAAAGGATCTATGCATATACCATAAATATAATAATATCCTTGTGGATAAAGAGAATAAAATCTTGCCAATAGGAGCATATAGGCCGATTTTCCTCTAGCTAAAGGGCTGGACGGGCCACCGAGGATCAAATGCAAGGAATAAAGATGGGCCTCAAATAAATTAATTATCTTATGTTCGACCTGTAATATAAATTAATTTATAAACATTCGATCATGCCACTAGAGAAAGAATGTCGACTTACCCTTTATTACCGAAGTTGAGTCGGGCAGCACTTAGACATTACGAATCCTCAGTATTTAAGATATCGAACGTCCATTAATCATTTATAGCAATCAATCGCTTAAAACGACATAACTTTATTTCTTAGTAGTACCACTCAACCTTATTATTGTACTTGAGCTAACTCAACTGCGGGGTTTAGTACAATAAATCTTTGAGCTCCTTAAGGGGCGTCATCATCCTAAACGGATACGGTGACTGACTGAGATAACTAGCGTGACATACAAGAACCGCCACCACCCAAGATGCGGAGAATCTTGGGTTAGAACATATAACCTCACCCATAACAAGTCAAAGTGATGGTCAAGAACTCATATTCACCTAATACCTTATCGAGGTTTAGATCATCGTAAGTCACCGAGATCTTGGTTCTTCACGGCGGTCGAAGAAGAACTCATCTCACCGTGATCCTTCAATACGTCGTAGACGTATCAAAGATAGACAAACAACTAAGTCAAGTCACTTTATCTATACTGCAGCCCTAAACCGACAACTCGCCCTTAAGTCGTCTCGGTTGTGAAACTTTTATATCTCATTAAGCGACCAATCATGGACTTCGTGATCTTCTACACAATTGTATGATCTAACTTATAAATGAGATAAGGGACATGATATATGCACGATCAAGTATTCAAATCGGATAGGAGATTGTAATAGTGGTAACAGAAACATTGTATACAAGCTCAACCAAACCGGCTTTCAAAAGATACAACCAACACACGACATCTAAGAATGCAAAGAACTCATGGAGAGATAGAGATGTTGGTTCGGGATGGACCTCAAGAAGTATTAACACGGTCGCCAAGCCGACCTAGAGAAGAGAAGAGAAGAGAAAGCAAAGGAAGAGGGGAATCGCGCCCACAAAAAGCGGGCGCGACATCGATGAGGAAGGAGGCGACGGTCCCAATATGACGGTGATCTCCACTATTACGGCTCCCTCGTGGAGTCACGAAGTCTTTCCTCAAGGCCGAAGCCTGAAGTCCTAGAACCGCGAGCCTAACAACAAGAGGTTCAGAAAGGACTAGACGATCACCTTCTCCGGGACGACCCCTGTACCACCAATAGTACCTCACCAGATGCGCCGGTGATCCATGCAAAGGGTCGCTAATAAGTTGGTGAAACGCTGTACATTGAGAAGCGCGTCGGTAAGCATCCTTTCAAGGAATGTTTTGACAAGCTAGGTGGTGAGACTCGGTCATATCGGGAGACAAGCAAACACATCTCGAATTCCGTGAGTTGGATGATCGGTTCTTTATTTCATGTGCCTTGGTGAGACCAACTTTGGCGACCTTTAAGGGCTCACCTCGATTACAATCGACCTCTTCCCTTTGGTTATCGGGGAGTGTGCTTATTGACTCACAACTCTCCGGGTTCGCTTAAGTCTATGCTATGGGTCTTTGGACAGGTCCATGCCTCATAAAACACTTGCACATTCTTAGCTTGCTTTTGATCCCACCTGGATCACGGCTTCCTTTGTGGTGGGTATCTTCATTGTCGTGGTGACTGTTGAGCATACCGCCCTACGGCCATTCGCCAATCTCGCCCTAGTATGATGTTATATGGCGGTGGCCTTCCTAAATTGCCCACCTTGGTGGAGCTCCGTTGTGACTTTCCCACCGTGGGTGCTCTATTATCCCTTCCGGGCGGTCTCTTCTTGGGCGAAGCTTGGTTGTAGCGGCGCTTGTGCGAGCAGACGGCTTCTTCTA